>JAMZAV010011776.1:0-18828 GCA_024449915.1 Sweltsa coloradensis
CATCGCGTTACAATTCACATTTTTTAACTTCTATATTGTATCCTGCGGGAGTTTTTCGCGACTAACCAAATCGAGAAATTAACGTAGACATCGCTGCCTTGAAGAATTAAAACTTTGCGCCAGATTACGTAACGTTTAGCCATTGCGACTAGAAAATGCATAAAAGATTACAACCCATGTTTCGAGTCCCAGCCGACCTCGCTCTTATCACCTATAGCAACTTCCTATTATGCACAACCCTTTGTCGACAGATGGGCCCGATACAACACAATACCACACAATGCGTCGAGTTGTTTTGACAAATTGTTCCCAACAAGACAAAACATACTTTTTCGTAGTGCATTTCACGTGAATTGAGTGCATCCTGACCCGGACTGTGGGTCAGGGTCTGTTCTTTTGGCACCACTGATTGGCGATAACAGTGTAAGTGGTAAGTAGGCTGTTCGCCAGCCCAGATGAGCTTGATTGGTAATGATTGCTGCCTGTGCGTGCGAGAGTGGAGGCCACATGGCTTCGGGAGGGCTCAGAGGAAAAGGGAGACAAAGCAAAATTCACCATCTTACAATTTAAATACTTGTTAAATTTAAATTATTTGGACGTACACTGTTCTTAAAATAAATATTAATATTATAAATAATTTCAATTTAACAATCAATTTACCTGTTATACTAGTTTCAATTTATAATTTAAATACTGTTTATATATAAACCATTAATATTAGAAGTAAGTGCAACACATTCAATAGGCCTACATATTGATGATCGTACAATTTGCGACAATATAGGAATTAGAAGTTATAGCGTGTCCTAAAAAATACGGAATCTCACAAAAATGTGCATATGTTCTTCAAGACATGTATAGAATTAAAAAGTAAGCTTACTGCATTATTTATGTTGAATCAATTGTGTGTGTGCTTACACGTTTTAGTCATTTCGGTTTTTCTATCAACGAATAATTATTTATTATAATATATTATGATACATATTACCTCCTCACCTCTCTAACCTCAAACAACAACATGGCTAGAGATCATTTGATAAGTTTGGTTTGGTCTGAATAACAGTCTGACAGACTTCGAAATAATTGTATTTTCATCTAAATGACGCTTTTAAACACTTACGTAAAATATTATTCAATATCTTTTAAATACGATTTAAAGTCAATATTTCTGTGAAGCGCTGCCGCGTTCGATTACTGGCGTGGTCTTATTGTTTTATTTTATTTTTATTATTTATTTTTGAAATTATACAAATAATCCAAAATTAAGATTCACAACTCCATAGAAAGTTAGAAAAGGGCTGGCCCCTGAGGCCCCAGTCACATAAGTTATATATATATATATATATATATATATACCATATTATGGATAAATACATCGTTCTCGATCATTTCACACATTGCCAAGTAGGAAATACATCTGGGAAAATATATTGAAAATGAAATGATTTTCTAATAGTGATGTGTCCTTGTTGCCCGCAGCTGCTCTCGTAGTTATCGCGCCATGCGATCTTGTTGTTGTGCTAATTCAACAGTAGGAAATGCAACAGGTAGACGAGACTTTTCTCGTCGACTGCGAGAAATGAAAGAAGCCTTGGGTGGGTGACGTACTGGCTGTGACAGCTGCCGCTCTATTCTTCAAATTACTTCTCGAGAAGTTGATTTCATTATCGAGCGAAATAATCCGTTCAAAGAAAATGAAATTATATGTTTTTCACGTGAATACACCAACCGCATGGTAGCTTGTGTTGTGTTCGAGAAGATCAGAAATATATTTCACATTTTGTTGGATGAGCGAAGCGAATACTTCAATTTCACTAACCCCTCAAAAACTTTAACTCCCATGTTTTTTTTCTTTTTTTTTCTGTTTGTTTGCTCTCTACCGGGCAAACGGCATATGCAATCTTGATGAAAATTGGAGGGGACCTTCGAAATCTATGAACTTAGTCGTGCCACGTTTTTGGGGATAATCGAAGAAATATTTCTCATGAATATCGTACTTTTACGATTTTTTCCGATTTTTAGTTCGATATTTTCGTGACATTTGGGTCGATTCTGACCAAATGGGTGGAGGTTCATGGTGACCGTGATGTAGTACCTTTTGAAAGAAAAAGTTAAAAAGTTAGCCAGAATCCATAGAATAAGTTGCAGTCACTAGAATCCAGACGGTTGACTTCGGATATTATATTTCTTCAAAGGCTAGTGAGAAACGAAATAGACTGTCCTGGTTTGCTAGAGTTGATTTCTTTCAATACCCCTAGTAGGCGTTCACGCCACACTAACCTCTTCTACACATCAAAATCTAGAATAGATCTACACAAAAACTCTGTGGTTATCCGTGTTCAGAACAGTTATAACAAGGTATCCAAATCTCATAATGGAATTAACCTGGACTTATTTGCTGACACCATTGCACAAACCAAGAAAAAGTGCTTTCAAACTTTGTAAATAAATTGTTTATCTGCATGCATGCATCTCCAATGTAAACTGTTCATACTAAAACACTGTAAACAAATTGCAAACAAACATAAAACCGCTCACCCACACACTATAACAACAAACATTACTGATACAATATAATGCACTGTAAATACCGCTAAAATTAAGTTATCTTACTTTCGTACCTAGAATAAGATAAGATGTTATCACTGTATTATGTATAATTTAGTTTCGATAAATTTAGTTTGATCTTAATTATTTGAACTGTTAAATTTTAACATTTTATGTTAAAAGATTTCATTGATAAGGTGTCCTGTATTACAGTATAATATCTCATCATTGTTAATCGCTAGTGTACATTACTCTTTATCAAATCCATGTATCTCTGGAACTTTGTTCTGTTATGGATAAATAAATAAACAAACAAACAAACAAACAAACAAACAAGTATTTAATAACAATTAACAAGTAACAATATAAACTTGACAACAATCACCTACAATGCGTTCAAAAAGAATTTCAAAAGCAAAGACATCTCACGCAAACTAAAAACTTATTTAAAAAAGCTCATCCATCAACGCGACTAAAAAAAGCGTTCGCGAAGCGGCCTAGTACAAATAATCGAATAACACAAAATAAATTATTTGTTCTCCATCCTCGATGGTTTTTACTTTTTAATAAGCACTTCAGTGGTATACATATTATTTACCAACACTTTTCAAAATACACAATTAAATCTGCCATATCAAACTTTTAGACAGGGTAAAAGGCTGCTTTGTTTTATGCGGAATTGGTAGAATTTCCTTATTAAATTATAATGATTAGAACGATTTTTGTAATGGTTCAAAAATCAAATTGTACAAAAATACAAATTTCCCGGATGTCCCGGATATTTTGTTAGTCTGTAGTAGATTTAGTTTGAATATGTAAAGAAAATGGTGAAAATGATTTTTTTTCCAACTTAGATGTCAATGTGGAATCCAAAATTGGAATCCAAAATCAGCACTTTATTGGATGAGCGTAGCGAGCGAAGCGAAGATTCCATTCCACTACACTGGAGAAAAATATCCGAAATGTTTTTTTTTTCCCTTTCTGTTTGTATTCCGGCTAAACTGATATTCCAATTGCAATAAAATATTATGGAGGCCTTCGAAATCCCTAAACTTAGAACTGTGCTTTTGAGCACAATCGAAAAAATGTTTCTCATTAAAATCGCAATTTTTCGTTTTTTTTTTCAATTTTTAAAAATTTCTTCGACTTATAATATGCTTTTTCCGATTGTAATGATGTTTTCACAAAACCTTAATTTTATGAATCAAAATATTCGTGTGAAATTTGAGCGCTAAACGTTTAGTCGTATGTCATGAAATACGTGACCACGAGCTAACGCCGATGTATTAGATAACGCTCTACTGTGTTCCGACCACCCCCCACGAAGCTCCCAGAAACACGATGTCAATATGTCGCCTCTTTGTCCACGTTGAATACTTTCTCAAAATAATCCTCTTTTCTAACAAATACCGTTATGCCCTGTCTACATGGGACACAGCCAGACCTGTCACATACTCCAGAAAAGAAAGCAATTTCCAAATAATCACTTCCTAGGATTCAGTCTCGACAATATCAGGTGTGTATTCCAGGACCCCCAACAACCTTTTACCGTTATTGACATTTAGGTCGGCGCCACCTTCAATGTAATCTCCTTCGGGAATCTGAAGGAAACAAGGAAGAATATGTCCGTGTGCAATTTGTCCTGATAGGTTGTAGACAGACAGACAGGTAAAATAAACTTTCGTGTAAAGTTTGGTGAATGCTGTATGTATGGTCACAGCTCAGACGCTTTTATAACGATTGACAAAGATAATATATGACACGTTTTCTCTCTTCAAATAGTGACTTTTCTGCGGTAGATCTTATACGAACATTTCTCCATTTTTATTATAAAAATGTTTTCAGTTTTTTGTTTTTGTTTTTTATTTACGGAAAAGATGAAATGGAAGACGAAGAAATTGAAGGAGAAGAGGACATGACAGGCCCGGCAAGCCTGGTGGTTAGCCAACCCGTGACCCGACTATGTTGGAAGCAGGTGGAAGGAATGTTTATATGTATCTTTTAATTATAATAGATTTATTTTAACAATTGTGATGAAAAAATACCTTTTATTTTAGAGCGCGCCAAGCCAACCTTTTCGATGTCAACGCCATCGACGCATGAACCGTGGCCAACCAGAGATCGGGCACCGACCAAACTAGTTGGCCACGATCTACTTCACCGGCAACCTCAAAAATGTCACGACCAAACTAACTTATATGCTGTTCGCAGTGGCACATACGTTTAGGGCGCTGGTCCGAAGCGCATAAGCTATACGAGGACGTGGGTTCTAATCCCTCACAAGGCATGTTTTCTTTGTAATCGTCCTTCATCGTCATCTATCACCGCTCGAACAAAATGATCATCGCTCGACAGTTGGTTGTTTGATGTTTCCACAAAGTTGTGCCCAACAGCGCGATATCTCGCGGCTGGAGGAGGAAGTGGACGAAGAAAACCGAGAGTAATAATTGCTGTCATACCAACTCCTGGAAAACAAATAGAACCAAGGTCTGAGACGCGCGATCGATGTCGTCAGGTTTTCCTCGTAGGGTTCGATGAATCTTGTAATGTAACCTTGTACCTTGTTATGTGCGGTTATGTATTCCACTTCAACGATCAAACGTTCGCATTTTAGCATTGCCTTTGAGAGACTTTAATTTAGAAAACGGAAATATTACCTACCGTTATTTTCGGATTGAACGTGAATTTTATTTATTTGTCGAACTTTGATCAGATTCAGTTGTAAAAACTGAAGATAGTAAATCAAATTAAAGTTCATATGAAAATTGAATAATGCACTGTGGTAAAAGAAAGTTTGAAATCACATCACAACATTGTATAATAACTAGGAAAACGCTTAAGTCCCGCCGCGTTGTTGGATGAGCGTAATTGGTGCATTGAGCTGCATTGAGTTACGCGGATTTTCTGTTGTTCTGTGAAAAAATCATTACTTATTCGAAGATTTTTTTTAAATTAAATTAAATTAAATTAAAAATTAACTTAATTTTTTTAATAAATCGTAATTTTTACGTAATTTTAAAAAAGAAAAAAATCGTAAAATTGCAATTTTCATAAGAAATAATTATTCAATTGCGCTCAAATTTTACACGAGTATATTAATTCATGAAATTAAGGTTCTATAAAAAAATCATTACAATAGGATAAAGCATGTAGGTGTTATATGTCAAAGAATTGTTTTAAAAAAGAAAAAACCCGTAAAATTTCGATTTTCATGAGAAATAATGTTATGATTAAGCTCAAATTTCACACGAATATCTCAATTCATAAAATTCAGGTTCTGTTAAAAAATCATTACAATCGGATAAAGCATGTAAGTGTTATAAGTCGAAGAATTTTTTTAAAAATCGAAAAAAAATCGTAAAATTGCGTTTTTTATAAGAAAAATTTTCCCGATTGCGCTCAAAAACGTGGCAGTTCTAAGTTCAGAGATTTCGAAGGCCTCCATAAAATTTCATCGCAATCGGAGTATCGGTTTAGCCGGAATCGTGTTAACAAACACACAAAAATACAAAAAAAAAAAAAAAAAAAAAAAAAAAACATTCCGGATTTTTTTCTCCAGTGTAGTGAAATGGAATCTTCGCTTCGCTCGCTACGCTCGCTACGCTCATCCAATTATGTTGAAATGGTGTATTCAAATTATTAAATGAACCAAATAAAAGTAAAAAAGGAAATGGAAAAATAAAAAATAAAATAGAAACTGCAACAGCAGACTATTGAAAACAGTGGGAAAATCGCAAGTCACGAGAGCATTCCTGTGGCGGGAAATGGAAAACCTCTGAAACGGAAAATGATGTAATCGGAAACTGGTTGGAGACACAAGTCTTTCAGTTGATCAAGTCATGCGCCAGATGAGACATGGTCATCTGATACCTTCTCAGGCGTCTGATCAAGTTACCATATTATATAATATGTCGCTCTTGAACACACAATTAGCCGCGGACTGTTTATAAGAGCACGAAATAATCATTACATATTACGAACGATTTCCTTACATTCTCATTCGTCCTTGTCATTTGTTTTCAGATTACTTCGAAAAAATATGTTTAGTGTCACACCATAGATATGTTTAATTGGATGAGCGTAGCGAAGATTCCATTTCACTACACTGGAGAAAAAAATCCGGAATGTTTTTTTTTTTTTCTTTCTTTTTTTTGTATTTTTGTGTGTTTGTTAACACGATTCCGGCTAAACCGATACTCCGATTGCGATGAAATTTTATGGAGGCCTTCGAAATCTCTGAACTTAGAACTGCCACGTTTTTGAGCGCAATCGGGAAATTTTTTCTCATAAAAAACGCAATTTTACGATTTTTTCGATTTTTAAAACATTTCTTCGACTTATAACACCTACATGCTTTATCCGATTGTAATGATTTTTTCACAGAACCTTAATTTTATGAATTTAGATATTCGTGTGAAATTTGAGCATAATCGAAAAATTATTTCTCATGAAAATCGTAATTTTACGGGTTTTTTCTTTTTTAAAACAATTCTTTGACTTAAACACCTACATGCTTTATCTTATTGTAATGATTTTTTCACATAACCTTAATTTTATGAATTAATATATTCGTGTTAAATTTGAGCGCAATCGAATAATTATTTCTTATGAAAATTGCAATTTTACGATCTTTTTTAAAAAATTACGATTAATTAAAATTTAAGTTAATTTTTTAGTTAATTTAGTTTAATTAAAAAAATTGAGTTAATTTTTTATTTAATTTAATTTAATTAAAAAAAATCTTCGACTATAAGTAATGAATTTTTCACATAACAACAGAAAATCCGCATAACACATGGCAGCTCAATGCACCATATACGCTCATCCAACAACGCGGCGGGACTTAAGCGTTTTCCTAGTTTGTTGGATGAGCGTAGCGAGCGAAGCGAAGATTCCATTTCACTACACTGGAGAAAAAAATCCGGAATGTTTTTTTTTTTTTTTTTTTCTTTTTTTTTTTTTTTTTTTTTTTTTTTTTGTATTTTTGTGTGTTTGTTAACACGATTCCGGCTAAACCGATACTCCGATTGCGATGAAATTTTATGGAGGCCTTCGAAATCTCTGAACTTAGAACTGCCACGTTTTTGAGCGCAATCGGGAAAATTTTTCTTATAAAAAACGCAATTTTACGATTTTTTTTCGATTTTTAAAAAAATTCTTCGACTTATAACACTTACATGCTTTATCCGATTGTAATGATTTTTTAACAGAACCTGAATTTTATGAATTTAGATATTCGTGTGAAATTTGAGCGTAATCAAAACATTTATTTCTCATGAAAATCGAAATTTTACGGGTTTTTTCTTTTTTAAAACAATTCTTTGACATATAACACCTACATGCTTTATCCTATTGTAATGATTTTTTTATAGAACCTTAATTTCATGAATTAATATACTCGTGTAAAATTTGAGCGCAATTGAATAATTATTTCTTATGAAAATTGCAATTTTACGATTTTTTTCTTTTTTAAAATTACGTAAAAATTACGATTTATTAAAAAAATTAAGTTAATTTTTAATTTAATTTAAAAAAAATCTTCGAATAAGTAATGATTTTTTCACAGAACAACAGAAAATCCGCGTAACTCAATGCAGCTCAATGCACCAATTACGCTCATCCAACAACGCGGCGGGACTTAAGCGTTTTCCTAGTATATTATACATATGGTTCAACTAATGATTATAATCTGCACAACATGAACGGGTATCACCCCACGAGATCATCGCACGAAGGTGCAAGCCTATATAAGTAAACACATGTCTTTGTCAGAGGATAATACGCTTTCATTTCTTTATGTCTAAGCGATATACTGCATGTGCGATCGTGTTCAGGCCGTATAACTTAAGTCTTTAACCTTGGATGTAAAAAAAAACACCCATTTTTTCACTTCTTCTTAATGGTAATATTGCGTGAAGTACGGATAACATTTTTACGCGGTCTAATAACATGTGATCCGGGGCTGAATATTTCGCAGATTACATCAAAGTACGTGGTATACGACGCCAGGGTATATTTGTCGGACAAGCTGTTTGTAGTTATGACCAGTGAATGTTTATGTTCGTCTAGACGGGTAACAAGGTAATAATCCATAAATATTAATATCGGATGTTTTATTATGTTCTGATAGAATTATTATTATTATTTACAGCTTTTACACTGGAAGACAGTTAATCATATTTTTAGATTCATATGGGGCTGATCCATTTATTGATTAATCCAAGCCTTGTTTTGTTAATTATTGTTATTTATTATTGCATGATATAAATGTAATACATTTCAATTTAAAATGTGTTGAATTTGAAATTATTCTGTAACAATAAATTCTACAAATATTCACAGTATATGAAAATATATGTCCAGTAATTGTGTTTGTGGTTGTGAATGCGAGGGCAAATGGACGAAGAAACTATTATGTTTTCGGCATATTTTACGTGCTTTAAAACCCAATTTAGAGGAATCTAAACAAATGAGGCAAATGCTAGAGTATATTATGCAAGCGGGACATTTCCCGAAATTTTTTAACTTTGAGAAAACATTTTTATTTCAAGTGTTTTAACGGACGGACGAGCTAGTGATATCTGTTTTGCGTTGGTCAATTCGGAGTATTAGAAAGAAACCAATTGTGTGGTTAGTAGGTTCTTGTATTTAAGAAGTTTTCATAAATGTAAATTTTTATTTTATTTTCGAACTTTTATTCAAATTAGTGTCTTGCGGCACCAGCATTGGAAGCAGAGCATAGATAAGTGTTATTATTACTACATAAACCTATGCTAAAAATAAGCTGAGAGATGTTTTACTATAGGTTGATTATAGAATTAGTAGAATGGAATGAAGAATGTTATAGTTCACTAATGTAAAGAGCCTCACCGACTCAGAACCGGTATCGAACCTGCGCCCTCCCGCCCCCGAGTCCGTGCTGGGCTCTGCACGGTATCGAACCCGCGCCCTCCCGCCCCCGAGTGCGTGCTGGACTCTGCACGGTATCGAACCCGCGCCCTGCCGCCCCCGAGTCCGTGCTGGGCTCTGCACGGTATCGAACCCGCGCCCTCCCGCCCCCGAGTCCGTGCTGGGCTCTGCACGGTATCGAACCCGCGCCCGCCCGCCCCCGAGTCCGTGCTGGGCTCTGCACGGTATCGAACCCGCGCCCTGCCGCCCCCGAGTCCGTGCTGGGCTCTGAACGTATCTGTTGCTGGTTGCGGCAGGTTATGGGTTCGACCCCCCCCCCATCACACGTGACTTCAACCCCCGCCTTCTCCGCATTGATTTTCCCTCCACCTTCCGACAAGAAAATAATCTCAATCTGCTCCCAATAATAATCTAAAATTCGTCGTTGTTGCCTCGTCAATCCCGTCATCATTGATACACCGTTAAATATAACCCTTTCCTCATCCCACCCCTTCGTTTTCGTTTCTAAAAGTCGGTATTGGCAGGCCTGTCTTGCTTACGTCATTACCGCCTGCTATATTTACCCTGTTGCCAGTGTATTATAATATTAGCTGGTTCTCGCTGGCCTTGGGAGCGTTGCCAAGGAACTATGGGTTCGACGGCCAGTCGGCTTGTTTTTTGCGCTATTCGCGAATCCCCCTCCCCTCCCTTCCCCTCAAACTCTCGCGAAACTCCAAGGCTAGGAAGAAGGATTGGATGCTCGCCGTCTGGCATTGTTTGCCCTAATGCTTACGTGACTGCCAGCCGGGTTTAATATGGCTATGAAATGGAGTGTTCGTGATTACTTCTTGCGATATTAATATTGGAAATGGATGAAATGTTTGTTTGGTTTATTATCTCAAACCCATTGTTAGACGGAAATTAAAATGTGATGTACTGTTAATGAGTTTTCAGTACATACTGCGTAGTATACTATTTAGGTGGACAGTGGACACTCAATTCCAATGTGAGCCCACGCCTCTTTTAGCTTCATCCACAACAATAATAATACAACTACTAGAACTAGATAATCGTGTACTAATACCTGTATTGATTTTACATCATCAATCATTGTGATAAAATTATAATTTCTCATAAATAAACACAGTTGATAATGTATTAAAACACGATCAGGATTGGCTAATTATCGAGAATAATTGCATATTCCACCATATTTCCGGAAATGTGTGGCTTGATATCGAAGCACAGTTTACAATTCACAGTAATTTTACAATTCATCATCATTCGAATTACTGTACTTTCATTTACGTAAGCGTACGTTTCATCTGTACATACTGACGTCGTTAAAACAATGAATTGAAAATGAGTCATGATAATACTGTACAAACTGTCTTAATTCATTCGAATGGAAGAAGACAATACATTCACATTCAATTATGGTATCTTCGCAAATAGTTTAATTACCCTCCACCAGTATCGCTGCACTCGTCGTATCGAGTATGTTCATCCTTGGTCCCCACTAATTAAAATTCGATATTATCTCCAGAACCGCTGTACTTTATAATAATAAAAATAATGAAATTATATTAAATAATACATTGTAAACCACGTTAGTTGCAATCTAGTTTCGAATCCCTGTTTGGTCAAAGATGCTGTTCATTGATGCATCTGAAGTATCGTTGTGACAAAAAAGCTGAAGTAAAACCAAAACTCACATATTTGACCGTTGCACTTTCACTACCAGCTTATCTTACATCTCTACTCTATATTGCAAGTCATATTAATTAACAAAAGTTTAAAGCCACATATATAAACATGCACATGGTTTTTAATAGCCTAATCAAAAGTGTATTGACGTCACATTCTTACGACCGATGATCGTGTAATGGTTTCCTGAACAGATTCAAATACTCTGCACGTATAGTGTATGAGTGTATGCACCCTGCAGAATGCACTGACATTGACAGCAGCGTGTAATAGGCTACAGCGTCCTGACACTTGCAGGGAACGCCCAATAAGTGATGCTAGCTTCACACTGCTAGGTAGCACCTCCTATCAATTAGCTGGGTCTGATTGAGAGATCAATCATAGCGAATGTTAAATTTATCTCGAGGTACAACAATTATGGTTTAACCTGTTTATGGTTCATGGTCAATTTATTTACATGTAGGTAGGATAAATGTATTAGAACTTTATTAGAACAATTTGTTTCTCGTGTCGAATCTGTCCAAGGACAATCAAGTGTGCAGCTATAGGTTTGTTCTTTTGTCCACCTCAAATTGTGGTAATTACACCTAGGTGTAAAATACAGAATCAGAAATTGGGTTAAAAGGTGTAATATTTCACGGGTGGACAAAAGAACGATTTTGTTGTAATTTGACAGCAAATTTCGAGGTTATGTTGCCAGCTGTCATTCAACTCAAACACTTTCATAAGATATCTCACTCAATAACACAACTTTGTGCATTTTCTACAATTCTATTCCATATTATTTTATTATTACCAGTTTTATCTTCCATTTATTAAACAATCGCACATTTTAACGGGGTTACTTTTGAAATTGGTGCGAATTTCCATAGATACACCTTTTACACCTCCTCAAGAGACAGGTGCAAAAAGTGTAAAAGTTGTAATTACCTTCTGGACAAAAGAACACGTCTTTGGAAGAAATACTGTAATTACACCTGGACAAAAGAACGCTTATTTCTTCAAAAGTGCAAAAGGTGTAAAAATTGATGGACAAAAGAACAGACCTTATGTGTTTTGGAGTAGGGGCAGTTTCGAAGGGTATGCCCAAACCTTGCTTCGACTTTGTAATAACCTGGACCCGGGACCTTCCGAATCAGAGTTCCGAGCGTTACGCGTGAGCCACAACAGTGTCCTGAAAAACGTGTTTTAATAAAGACTTACGTATTTAAAACAAATTTTTATAGTATGCGACCTTTTTATTTTTGGTTGGAATTCTATGTAGAGACATGGTGGTGTTATTATTTATAAACTGATAGTGGCAGATGTATTATTATGAATATTTTGCTTAAAATAGTAAGTTTTAAGAAGTGATCACGTACGTTGTATCGCGTATAAGACGGTAAAGAGTGATGGGATTAGAGATATACATTTCCTTGACAACAGATTTGTTCTGCTAGTTAGAAAACACTTTTTGTCCCTTTTAGTTATCATAAAATCGATTTTGCGTTTTAAAATAGCTAAAGTTTATTTTTGAATCGTAAAGAGGTAACAATTTAAACGCATTCTCCCGTCTAGACTAGCGTGTAAAAATATCCTTCATCCGAATGCATATTTCTGTGACAGACTTTGTAGGTTTGAAGGCTTCCGCGTGTTCGAGCTTTGTGCACAAACTTGAGCCGAACACTTAAAAATAGATGGATTGGATGTGAGAAATGTGTGCCCTGTCGGAAATAGAAGAAAAATAAATTGTTAAAATAATGTTACGAAGGTTCTCTTTCCCTTTGTTGCCCGTGTTATTTTTGAAGAAAACTTACTCTCATAATTTGCAAATAACTCCAGAAATATTATTTTTGTAAGATTGTTAGTACAGCATAATATAAATTGTACATAGACCAAAGTAAATACTATATATTATAACTGACTTTAATTATGTACGTAATAAATACAAGTATATCAACATATGATTGTATATATAGACAATAACTGTTTAATTTATCAACTGATTTACGGAGGGGAACACTAAATTACAAGTACACAAATGCACACAAAAGTTGAGTTGAGCAAATCTTGAAATTATTGGATGAGCGTAGTGAGCGAAGCGAAGATTCCATTCTACTAACTGAAGAAAAAAAAAACGGAATTTTTTTTTCTTTCTTTCTTTCTTTCTTTCTTTTGTATTTTTGTCTGTTTGTCCACACGATTCCGGCTAAACCGATACTCCGATTGCGATGAAATTTTATGGAGGCCTTCGAAATCTCTGAACTTAGAACTGCCACGTTTTTGAGCGCAATCGGAAATTTTTTTCTCATGAAAATCGCAATTTTACGATTTTTTTCGATTTTTAAAAAATTTCTTCGACTTATAACACCTACATGCTTTATCCGATTTTAATGATTTTTGCACAGAACCTTTATTTACATGAATAAAGATATTCTTGTGAAATTTGAGCGCAATTAAAAAAATATTCATCATAAAAATCGAAATTTTTCAGGTTTTTTCTTTTTTTAAACAATTCTTTGACTTGTAACACCTACATGCTTTATCCTATTGTAATGATTTTTTCGCAGAACCTTAATTTTATGAATTAATATATTAGTGTTTTGAGCGCAATCGAGAAATTATTTCTTATAAAAATCGCAATTTTACGATTTTTTTAACAATTACGATTAGTTAAAAAAATTAAATTTTTAATTTAATTTAATTTAATTTAAAAAAAAATCAACTTAGTAATGATTTTGCCACAGAACAACAGAAAATTCGCATAACACATGGCAGCTCAATGCACCAATTACGCTCATCCAGCAACGCGGCGGGACTTAAGCGTTTTCCTAGTAGTATTTCAACAATGTGTATAAGTCAAAAAATTTTGTATTGTTAAAATGGTATATTGAAAATGTGAAATTTAAGAAATTAAAACAATCAAAAGAAACTAGTAAAACGCGAAAAGATAAAACGGAAAACGGAAAAAATAAAAAATTATATGAGTAAGTAAATGTGGTGAAACAAATGCAATCGAAATGCACGAATAACCATATTTAAATATTCTTTTTGCAATGCTCTGATGGCAATTGCATAACATCACATAATTTCAACATAACCTCAACAAAAACATAACCTCAAGTATGTAGGTTAGACTAGAGGACTACAATCAAGTCAGAGAGTACAATCAGCATCACGTACTGGTGCTTGGCTAGATATAACACTTGACTCCCTTCTTTATTGAGTGTTGGTAGATAACTACGAAAACACTCTGTTATATCAACCAAAACTTAAATGCTAAACAATTGATTGAATTTTGTTGGATGAGCTGCGCGGGTTATAAGTAATATTATAGATATAACATTTATTTCCTTCTTTGTTTTTGTTCTTCAGTGTAAATTCAATGGTTAATTAAAATATTACCTTGTCATAAACCAAAACGTAAATGCCAAACAACTTATTGAGTTGGTTCAATGTTATTCATAATAATTAGTGTAATTTAATTGCTATATTTATTAAAGACGTGAACACAGTTCATCGACATTTCGTATTTCTTGAAATAGAAAACATGATTGCAGACATTACACTATATTCGCGTCCGAGATCTAGGTAAATAGTCTCACATTGTAATCACAGGGGGACAGGAAAACAAGAGTCCTAATTGTTTACCTGATTGATGCTGCGCGATGTTTTACGTAAACAAGCGCCGCGGAGACAAATCTTCTGTGTTGTTCTGTGCCCCGCACTTAGCTACAAGTGACGCAGACATTCTGGCAGGATATGCGATGTGCAACTTCGAAATAGACAAATGGGCTAGATCAAGATTTCAGAGCAGTGCTCACAAAATAAACAGAGAAAGTGCGAAATCCCGCAGTGCAAATCTAAAATTAATATTAGAACGACAATATAGATGCAGTGTTGTTATTCTAATTCTCTTAATAATCTTAAAGAGGAATCTTAATTAATTTCTATCTTGACATGATAATGCCATCCTAGTATATTAGATTTCGAGCGATATCCGTACAACGCTAGACAATATTTCAACTATGTAGATTGTATTTTATTCAAGGTTCATAAAACAACGATTAATAAACAACATACCACGTACATTTATGAACTTTACATATTTCATTGTTTATGATAGTTTATGATAGTAACAGTAACTTATCTTATTTAGCTATTACAATAAATACATTTTTAGTTAGATACAAGCAATGTGTCACACAGACTACAAACACAAAATCAAACATATTATCTATCATTCAAATTATTGCTTCACAAATCTTACACATTCTCTTATAAATCTATAATGCCTAGTTTTTGGTTATAATTTTTTTAAATAAAGGTTTACAGGGGATGTCACATACGCGCAATATATGAGTCGGTTCAAACGCTGGATAATAATAGTAACACAGATGAAGATTAACAACGAATAGTGCCAACCGTTGAACAACACAGGGATAATTTAAAATAAAGAAATAATAACTTTGATCAGTTATGTTTGATCGGAAACAAACTGTCTACCATTGTCGATATCTTTAGTTGACATAACACTCGGCCAACCATGAAGAAGAAGAAGAGTAAGTTCAAAACTTGCGTGTGGTGCACACTCAAGAGTTCCAGCTTGCGCCACAACTATAGTCATGTTTTCCTTGTGTTCGCTATGCCCCTATCATCAGTGTTGTCATTATGTGTTACAATTTCGAAATTTCAAGCAGAAAAACGTTAAAAATTCTTGGTAATGTATTTCCTTATGTAAATAGTTGCCCGTCGTGTTTATCGTCTGCGTGTGTACGTTTGTAATTATGTAACCTACTCACAAGACTTATGCGTTCCTATTTTATCTTCCTCTGCCTCTCTGGCAACATCTGTCCTCCTAGGTCTCGGTGCAACGCGAGCGAGTAATGCATCCTGCTCACACGGACCACTTAAATACACTCATTTAAATGTACCAATAGTAAATTATGACGCCTAATTAATAATTTAAAATACGTTGCAACAATGAAACATTTACATACTACGGGTACCGTGAATATTTATTTGTACCTGACGTTGAGTTATGTTGTGCATGTTTTGAGAACATTCCCATTTGTCTTATTTTTCTCTTGAATTAAGAGCGGCACATGCTCATTTTATGCGCATTCAAATTTCTCAGCCAATTATAGTCGTATATATTTGTTTATTTTATGTAATTGTATAAAAATAAATTATGAGTGCAATCTATCATAGCAACTTTTCCATTAATTGATTCTAGAAAATAAAACAAAAAATAAATTCGATTTTTTTAGAATTTAGAATCTGTCAAAATGGTCAAAAACACCCAACAAAGTACTTATTTTCGGATGATCTATGATCAATATTGCAAATCTGATATGATAGGGTCGTACAAATGTCCTTTATTATCACTATGCCCAGTTGTATTAAGATGTAATGATTTATGGCTGCAGGACAAGGAACGCGCGCTAAACATCAAATCACGAGTGTAATAATTGCATAATTAACATTTTTAAAACGTTTAATTATGTAATTTTTTAATCTTGTGTTACACTTTTAGTGACTGAGGTACAACACATAAGGCTAGGGTTTATTAATGGCATTGAGATCGTATGTGGGTGATCGATTAACAGTTGATCTATTAGCTTAAACTTTTGAGCTAAAGAAGAATTTTTAGCTAGGAATTGAAAACTATATACGTATCCCAGTAAAGAAAATGATCGTTGAAAAGCTTTCCTTGGGTTTGGTTCATGTAAATGTTTACAACAGTGGTTTTTTTAGTCGATATCCACCTTCTAGACATAATTCTATTTCTTGTATCGTATTCTCATCCTGTTCCTACGTCACCGACCAAGCCGATTACGTGCTCGTCTGGTCAGAAGTAACAACGTGTTATATAGATTTGTATTTTGTATAACTGTCTTCCACATGTGATGGCTCTGTTAGCAAACCAAGAGTGTGCAATGATAAAAGAGATGTTATATGATACGTACTTCACAACCTGGTGGACCGATGGCATTAGGTAATACACTATTTCACAATAATTATCTATTTCACTTGCAACCGTTCTATCTGGCTTTGTACACAGCCACAATTTTAAAGAGTCCATCCGTCACTTCACTACAATGAATGATAATTCCGTGTTTAAAAAATAGTTCTCGTTTCCTATACTTATTTTCGCGAAGTGTCCTAAATGGAGAAGTCGTAAGTATTGCTACACTTGTATACAATGCGAATAAAAACTATTATAAGTTATTTCTCTTCCACTCAACTTTTTGGCGATAACTTAGGATAACACTTTATCTGTATATTATTAAGACGCTCGTTTGCCTTCAATTGGTCACTTAAGCATTGTTCAGCTAAAACGTTGATTTAATATTTTCATTTAATATCTAACAAAACGAGCAAAACCCCCAAAAACATAACCTCACTTATAGTTGTCGTAGAAACACACGATGTATGGGGGTAAATTAGGCGAACATTGGGTTTTCATATAATTTTTGTGAATATAATAGTCCAGGTGCTACTGAGCATATACAGATACACCATTCGCTTTGATTCAGTAAACTTTCAGTCAGATTGTCAGTAAGCTGGGATCGAACTGGTGACCTCCCGCACTGGAGCCTCGCTAGATGTGGTACCTCTATCGGTGCTGTGCACGCGTGTCTAGCTGATGTTAGGCCTACAGCCAGGTCGCTGGTTTCAATGTTACCCTCCTCCGTGAGCTGGAAGAGCTCATTCCACAACATCCTTGGCTTGGTGTAACACAGACAAGTAGTATGCTACCCAGATGTAGGTAGTGTGTGAATCAACACTCTCGAAACAGTCAAGATTGTCAGTAGCTGGGATCGAACTGGTGACCTCCCACACTGGAGTCTCGCTAGATGTGGTACCTCTATCGGTGCAGTGCACGCGTGTTCTAGCCTGATGTTAGGCCTACAGCCAGGTCGCTGGTTTCAATGTTACCCTCTCCTGAGCTGGGAAGAGCTCATCTCAACAACATCCTTGGCTTGGTGTAAACACAGACAAGTAGTATGCTACCCAGATGTAGGTAGTGTGTGAATCAACACTTCTCAAACAGTCAAGATTGTCAGTAGCTGGGATCGAACTGGTGACCTCCCGCCCTGGAGTCTCGCTAGATGTGGTACCTCTATCGGTGCAGTGCACGCGTGTTCTAGCCTGATGTTAGGCCCTACAGCCAGGTCGCTGGTTTCAATGTTACCCTCTCCTGAGCTGGGAAGAGCTCATCTCAACAACATCCTTGGCTTGGTGTAAACACAGACAAGTAGTATGCTACCCAGATGTAGGTAGTGTGTGATCAACACTTCTCAAACAGTCAAGATTGTCAGTAGCTGGGATCGAACTGGTGACCTCCCTCACTGGAGTCTCGCTAGATGGTGGTACCTCTATCGGTGCAGTGCACGCGTGTTCTAGCCTGATGTTAGGCCCTACAGCCAGGTCGTGTTTCAATGTTACCCTCTCTGACTGGATAGCTCTCTCAACAACATCCTTGGCTTGTGTAAACACAGACAAGTAGTATGCTGCCAGATGTAGGTAGTGTTGAATCAACACTTCTCCAAACGAGAGTCATACACGTGGTGACCCTACTGAGTCTCGCAGATTGGTACTCGGTGAGTAACCTTCTAGCTGATGTTAGCCACCATCGCTGTTCAGGACCTCCTAGTGGAAGCTTTCCAAAACCGCTTTTCACAGCATGTAGGTACAAGGGGG
>JAMZAV010011777.1:0-18939 GCA_024449915.1 Sweltsa coloradensis
TTACAATGTTGAATTTACTGTATTTTAGTAAGTTAGTGTGTCAGACTCAGTTAAGTAAATGAGAATGTATGATATTTAAAAAATGTAACAGAACAGTGTTTTCTATAGTGGAGTTAGGGTCTACAATGGGCTTAGAAAGTCTCAAGGATGAGGTGTGTTTGCATAGTTGTTAAACCCAATGAAGGTAATATGTTCTATAGAGATTGGTAGACTACCCTTCATGTAATTGTCATTTATCATGTTGGTTAGACTTGCCTGGTTGTAATATTTCATTCTTGATTCTATCATTACTATGTACATTGTATTATAGCATTATATTGCTAAATAATCAATCACTTACTTACTTACTTACTTACTTACTTACTTACTTACTTACTTACTTACTTACTTACTTACTTATTTACTTACTTACTTACTTACTTACTTACTTTACTTACTACTTACCAACTTACTTACTTACTAACTTCTAACTTGCTTACTTACTTACTTACTTACTTATTTACTTACTTACTTACTAATTTACTCACTCACTCACTTACTTACTTACTTACTTCCTAACTTACCTTCATTGCTCTTAAACTGGTCGGTATTGGCGTCTAGTGAAACTCCCAAGAAAAATCCTTTAACCTTTAAGTTTTTATTTATCGGGTTAAGAATCTTATTCATGACTTCATTTAACTCATTCCATGAAATGATGTAGGGCAAGCTTGCGTCTTCATCGGTGCATGATACGTTTGCAGTGATCCAATCCATAATAGAAGGCAGGAGTCTGTATTCACCGTAGCCGGGAAGAACGGTGTAGGGGGGTATGTAGGCGGGAGTCGCGCGAGCAGTTGTAGGCGAGTAGGCAGGGCGCTCTGTGAAACAAACAGGAACGTAGTCACGACGAGTCGGGAAGATGATCTAGTAACAACAGGTGGTTCCCATTTCCAACCCTACCAACACTCTAAGCCTTAAAGGGGCTTTTACCCCCAAAAAATATTTTTTACCACATAATCTATAGCGAAATACTAAACTAAAATGACCGTTTGAAAAATTATATCTTTAAACTGTGATTTAACACGAATTTTTAATTGTTTAGATCCAGAAATTTGCGAAAATTGGTGTTTTGGGAAATTTCTTAAATCGGCTTTAACTAGCTTCTTTTTTGTTCCATGTAGATACAAGAGCATCGTACCAATCTAAAATGCCCCTTTATAACAATCTGTCTTGAAACTGTGCACAAATATACCCTCAAACACGCAAAATATGCATTCCAAAATCACACCCCATCTTGGTCATCAGGATATTTTGACCGAACCACTTGCCCAAATTACTAAACAAAATATATATAATTTACTGAAAAGGCTGTAGATTATGTCAATAATAGCCAATTATTTTTTATCAAAATCCTGCAAGGTCACGGGGCAAAAAGATCGTCCCCATGTTATTTCTTATCGGATATTTTTGCCGATGGGACATAGCTCGAAAATTACCAAGTTTGACTTTTTTGGGGGGTCATGGCAGACCCAATAATTTTTATGTAAGTTTCTAAATTCATAACTAGTTAGCCTGAATGAAATATATTTCTTTACTTTCGCGGTGAATAACCCTTTAAAGGCGAGAAAATATCTGTCTCTCTTTTCCCCCTACTGTCTTTCGAATCTAAAAAATTATAAAATAAAATTTAAAATTCGAAATTTAGATTGATTGGATATTGCTTAATGTCTCATGTTTATGCAACTTGGCTAATCGAGACGAAGGGAGGGACGTAAGGGGTAACGCGGAAGGACAAGGGGTGGACAGGCCTGTGCTGGTCAGAACCAGCCACAAGCATATGGGGAGGGCAGAGGTTCCCCCACGTCGTGGTCGTCTCCGTCTGTGTCATCATCCGTCCGTGTTGTCATTGTCGTCGCCGTCGGGGAGGTAGTCAAAGGGAAGGGGAAAGTTCCCCGACGACGACCCAAGCTCGCCATTAGTTTCTGGGATAAGAACTCACGGGCCAAACCACGAGAAGGTTGCGAGTTGGAATTTGATGGTCCTCGAAATTTAGAGAGTACCCACTCAGTCACATAACTGATTTTCAGTCGGGAAGATAAGTTTAAAAATCCAATCTTGATGGCGCCGACACCATCGACGAGGAAACAAATACCAACTTGATTTCGTAAGTTAGTTAGTGTTACCGGCATATTTATTTAAATAGGAAACACCAATCAATCAAACTGGACACGATTC
The DNA here is from genome assembly GCA_024449915.1 of Sweltsa coloradensis. NCBI lineage: Eukaryota > Metazoa > Arthropoda > Insecta > Plecoptera > Chloroperlidae > Sweltsa > Sweltsa coloradensis. The sequence continues at coordinate 2,215 of JAMZAV010011777.1, forward strand.
CTTCCGCGGACAGTGCCAGAATCAGCAAGGCTAATTCGGAACAACCGTACAATTTATTATGTGCCTCGTTGCTAGAACGGCTTCACCGTATACACATTCCTAAACCAACAACTGGACAGATGTTAAAAACTTCTGCAAGAAGCGGGATTTGAACCCTGAACCTCCTGCATTGGAAGCAGAGCCTCTAGGCAAATGTGTGGTTCGTTGGTCTTGTGGTTAGCGTATCTGCTTCCAATTCAAAAGGTTTAGGGTTCGATTCCCGTCAAAGTCAGAAGTATTTTAACTTCTGATTTGGATTTAAGACCATCAGTTTTTGTCTTAGGAGTTTGTAAACGGTGACTTTGGATCCGTCCTAGCAACGAGGCACATAATAAATACAGAGATGTTCTGAATCGAACTTGTTGATTCTGGCGTTGATTCGCGAGTGTTCGCACTGTCCATACCACTGATTGTTATATTTCCTATTGAAAATATCGATCTTTGGTTGGTTATCGCTCACTCGTCGATTGCGTCGGGGCCTACAGGGTTGGCTTGGTCGCTTTGATTTACTGTCCCCCACTGAAAATCAGTTATATAACTGATTGGGTAGACTCTAAATAAAATTAATTTATTTATTTTATGTGTACGAGCCTCACACTTGTACCTCACCTGTTCTGGGTCTAGAGATGACCGCCTTGAATCTCTTCCACCTTCCAGAGTTGGTACACGCCAGTTTCGTGGGTCCCACTTTGAAGGTGTTCGGAAGGACGCTCGTTTTCCAGTAGATCTTCGCGATGGTCCCATATTTCATGTCCGTGCACGGCACACGGCCCTCTGGGGTCTGACAGAGAACCACGGCAGATTTGAGAGTGAGGTCAGGGCAGCTCGCTTCAGACTCATCGTCTTGGGTCAGAGTCATCTAGAGAGAGGTGTGGACATTTAGGCTATTGTAATCAGGTTTGGGTCAGAACCTTGGAAGTCCATGAAAGTTGGCTGAATGAAAGAGTACTAGCGAAAAAAAAATTTTTGGTCGGGACATAACCTCACTATCGGCCATTATATGTCGTTTTTTGACAATAGTGTAGCCAGCACAGATAGTGCAAAATTAAATTTTGTGAATCGGTTTTCTGGAAATAGTTTCTTAACACCTATAGTTACAACTTCAACTATAAGGACAAAAAGATTTCTGAAATTACAGTTGGTGTACGATTTTTTTTGCCAGACGATACAAAACTCAAAATAAATCGTATTTGTATCGTTTGACAAAAAAAATCGTACACCAACTGTCTATTTGTCCTTATAGCTGAAGATGTAGCTAAAGGTGCTAAGAAACTATCCAGAAAACCGATTCACACAATTTAATTTTGCACCAGCTGTGCAGACTCCACTATTGTCAAAAAACGACATATAATGGCCAATAGTGACGTTATGTCCCACCCCAAAAAAAAAACTGTTTTGATTAAGGACATCTTTCGTTCAGAAAACTTTTCAGCCATGTTTCTTCGACTTTCAAATTATCGGCCAGCAGAGGTGGTATTAAGGGGGGGCGCTGAGCTTGGCTCAACTTGAATGCTCGCGCTCAACAGGTGTTGACGATTGCAGCTGAACGGTTGGATATATCATTTCCAAATTTTTGGCATGAATGTTAATAGAGTTCCTTTAATTTATTTGTTGCTAAGAGTAAGCCTTAAAAAATAAATGCGAGAGGTAAGTCCAAAACGAGAAAAAATCGAAAATCGATAATGTGTATTTCAATTCAGGAAATTCCCACCAAACTGTTTACCTTACGTTTAAACCAAATAAACCTGCGCGTTCACATTGATTTAAACGTAGATATACAGTATGAAAATTTTATGAAAAAATCTGTACACTTGGAATTAATTCCCAAGTTTCATAGAGTAAATTATGGAGATTTCACGATTTGTTTAATAAAAACCGTTTATTTCTCGATTTGGTTAGTCGGGAAACACTCCCGTGGTGTAATTGTTATTGTTTACTACAATTCAGAAATTAAAAAGTCCGCCCCAACCGGGAAAACGCCTGTCGGGAAATGCGGGAGATCCGTGGTTCGATTCCCGGTTGGGCGGACTTTTTTAATGTCTTAGTTGTGGTAAATAATAAAAAACCCCCTTTATTCAAAATACGCATAATGGTTTCTTATTAATAGATCGTTATTGTTAGGGCCCCGTTATTGTTAAATGTTATACGTGTAGTTAACTGAACCTGAAAGCTGAGCGCCTAGACTCGTCTCCCCCCGCCAGCCTCAGCCATTTTCGAACAACTCAAAGGACTCACAACCCTGGATTTCCCGGGAATGTAAACAAACCAGTGGCGTGGCGAACATACCAAAACGGAGCCCAGGCACCGATACCAAAAGGGGGGGTGGGTCCCCCCGGGACCCACCCACCCCTTAACTTTTTAATGAAACATAATATTTTATAAAATTATTTTAACTGTTATTATACACCTAAATGAATTGTATGGCTACAGCTCTTTACTTACCTTAGAGTGTTTTCTGGACTGTAGTAGGCCTAAAAGTTTTTGTCATGAATCATGATTTTTTAGTAAAAGTGCAGACAACATGCAAGATGGAATTCATCCAGTAGTTCTCAACTCACTTTAACAGGGAGCAATTCAACAATTCTGCTAAATGAATGACATGTTCGTTATAACTATACTTATTTCATTTGATTGAATAGATTGATTTGAGGAATTTATAAATTAAATAGGCCTACAGCTGGTGGCATGGAGGAAGTCTAGAACATTTTCGAGTTTTCTGTTTTAATTTTTAAATTACCGTCTCATGATATGAAGCAGGATTATCGACGTCGTGAATGCAATAAGAAGAACATTCTTGGACCTATTTGAATTGAGGTATTTCCAGTACAATTTCTAGATAAAAATGCATTGATTTCAATTAAATCGAGACAGTAAGTTTGTCCGTAAAATAATAAAATCGTATCGTTTCGCTTCAAATATTACAAACAAAGTGTTTCTTCAAAACTCACAGATTTGTACCAAATAACCTTAAATAATCATTTTCCCGGGGGCAAGCTCACGTAGCCCCTAGTTTTCATTATTATGCGTTTCAGTAGTTTTCCTAAATCCCAAATAATGGCTCTGCCAATAAACGGAGAAAACGAACAAAATAACCAAATTGATTTCCAAAATGCACAGATTATATCTTAACAATTTTTTTTTAACAATTTCTTTTCAAATGGGAAGGCCCCCGGATTCCTCTTGTAGGTAGGGCCTACTAAATTCTTCATTGATTACTTTCATAATGTGTATTTTTTTCCCAAATTCTGGCTATGCCGCTACGAGGAGGCGAAGAGGAATAAAACACCGTTGGCTGAATGAGTTCAACAATTAAAACATAAGCGCAATCTGTTCAGCGATTCGGCTGATTTTTATAGTTCACATTAGCACACACACGCACAGAGTCACAGAATAAGCGCCGTTTATCTTGAATAGTAGTCCTCATTCACTTTGCTTACTCGTCTAATAAAATCATATTATTGCCGGTAAAAAGCACCAAATCCATTCTAGGATCACCAAAATTAAAAATATTCCCTGCGGGGCTAATCTGGGGTAGACAAAAAAGAATTGCAAACCGTTGGCATTATGAGTTCAAAAAAATATAATATTTTCAGCAATTTCATTAAAATTTCATTAGGGCCTACATAAAAATGAGGCTATCAACATCCATAAAATCATATTAATTGCTGGTAAAACGCACCAAATCCATTCTAGGATGACCAAAATTGAAAAAATTCCCTGCGGGGCTAAACTGTGGAAGACTAAAAAAATTATAAACCGTTGGTTTTATGAGTTCAACAGAAAAAAAAATCAGCCATTTCATTAAAATTTCATTACATAAAAATGAGGCTATCAACATCTATAAAATCATATTAATTGATGGTAAAACGCACCAAATCCATTCTAGGATCATCAAAATTGAAAAAATTCCCTGCGGGGCTAAACTGGGGGCACGCCCCCAGACCCCCTTGTTGCCAACGAAAGTAGGGGGTGGGTACAGTTAAAATATTGTAGGCACCGATCACTCTTAGTAGTTCGCCACGCCACTGAAACAAACTAGTTTTTTTTCATGAATTGTGCAGAAAACTATAAGTCGCTAACTTGTTGCAATAAGTAATGACACAGAATTTAAAAATAATAATCCTGGTAGATATGCGCGCATCCGCTAAAAGTGACGTAGACATTGCGCACCGTTCACGTCCTTGCTGACGAACAGATATTTGACAAGCGCGGTAAAGAACTATCTCTGTAGACAAAGATAAAGCGTTTAGACAAAAACAGAAAAGTACCATCGTGTTCCGTGGTATTTCTTCTACAAGAATGATGTCAAAGAAAACATTCTTGTTGAAAAAAAAACATGATTTTGATTAATATTTAAATGTACTGCAGAACACGTATTTAAAGTGTATTTTCGATAAACTCCAAATCAAATAAGATAAGCGAGAGAGGTGCATTATGACTTTACGGTTGACGCGTCCTTAATCAAAATAAACCAAAAAACTACTCCCTGAAAATAGAAGCGAGCTCTGGCAATCGTCGTCGGGGACCATGCCTCCTTCCCTTGACGACCCACCGGCGACGATGAAAATGACACAACGAACGAAAAAATCTTAAAAGTACTATAATCACGAGAAAGATTTCTTCGATTGTACCAAAAAATGTAGCAGATCTAAGTTCAGAGATTTTAAAGGTCCCCTCCAATTTTCGTCAATATCGGATATGCTGTTTGCCCGGTAAAGAGCGAACAAACAGACAAATACAGACAAAAACTGCAAAAAAAAAAACAAAAAAAAACACCCGAGCTATTTTGTTCGGGGTATCCGCTTTGCTAATCCAACAAAACCTGTGTCATATTTACTGCTTCTCGGTAGCGACTTCTAGTTTTCTCTAATATTGATTTTTAACAATTATTAAAAATTACAATACCACAAGAACATAAAATAATACTTGTCAAATTGAAAATTAAGTAAAGAGTTGTCAAAATGTAAAAAATGCAATTAATGAAAGTAATGAATTTGAAGAAAAAAAGCAAAGTGTAACTTGCCTGAATCCCCCATAACACAACGCAGACGACTCCCGACCAGTAAAGGCTGTTGTACATGATAATAAACCTATTGCGCACAATAATGGAATAAGGGTTTGTAGAACAAGTCTTATATTTCAGTGTGACCTGCTGTACAGTTGGCAGGGTTTTATTACAGTATAATAGTACAATTTTGTCCAAGGTAATGTTGTGTAAGTGGCGTGTACAGTGATTATAAACCTTCATATAGCGAGGTCTTGGTTGTATCTTCTTCTTCTTATTGTAGAGGATCATTTGTGATACTTTCAAATGATTTGAATTGTAAAAACGATTTTAAATTGACGTTTTATTAACAGATTGGTAGTTAAATCGAGATTTTATAGCCAAACTAAAGTTGTTTTATTAATATTATGTTTAATAATTATTCAAATAAGTACAATTAAAGAAGAACTATATTTTATTGCATGTGCAACAAAACCGGAAGTCGTTGTAATACAGGAAGGGACATAGATTATGGTGTATAGAAATTAAAGTACTTTCGGAAGTTTGTGGTTAAGGGGAATCAACCGGGTCGTTGAACGTCCAAAAACCTTGTTTTTTTGTTACGGCTATTTTCATGTATATTATAGAAACTTGAAAAAAAAATGGGAATTTTTTCATGGAGGGGTATTTGGGGGTTTCGATACCTTATATTTATGTGTTCTAATTCAAATCGTTAAATAAAACTACTGACTGAAACCAAATCAAATTTGGCACGCATTTAGAGTAAAGTGTTATAATTGCTCTGACTGCAGAAAAATTGAAATTTGTGCAATGGGTTGACAGCTATGAATTTTTTCGCGTACCTCTACGAATGTCATATAATATAGTGCTCGTTTCGTACACTGACGTTACTACAGCAAGTGACACACGTTTATAAGTCCCAGTCAGACCCTTGGCACGAAAGTGCACTTTCCAACGAGGTATAACACTTCAAAATTGGTCTAGGCACTATCGAGATCGAGCTGAAGTTCCGAGTGCATTGCAAAAACTTGAAAAATTTCTCGCGCATCAATCGCGGCGAAGATTCGACGCGTCCAACCACTGCCGCTCAGTGCTGCCGCTCATGGTCTCTCCGGCGAACTATATCTACTTCGCGTCGTATTCTGACTAAGCGAAGCGATAGTATCATAGAGAGTAAAAACGACCTTGGAGTGACGCTAGAGCAGTGACACACACTACAGAGTATTACTGGAGTATACTGAGTAGCTAGCAGCCAATAATATTGTTTGCGTACGTTGTGATGACGGAATAAAAAAGAAGCGAACTAAACTTACTGAACTTGAACTAATTTTTTAACGATTTATGTAGCATAACAAAACGTCATTACAGACTGTGGTTCCCGTGCGTCTTTGATTGATTTTGTTGTTTCCCTGAAGCCTGTTTTAGATGGTCTAACGTTTTGTACAATTTTCTTGCAAGGACAAGAAGAATCCAATCTTGCATGGATAATTAAATACAAAAACACCTCCATCTATTGATGATTTTTCCACGTCTCTTTGCTTGCTACATTTAATAATTTCGCGGCACCCCCTTCAGCCAAGTAGTATTTAGCATGTCTGGTAAACAAAATACAACAAAATTCAGCAATTTGATGTCAATTGCTGACTATGTTTAGTAAAAATAAATTACGTTTCAATTGCTAGGAAACATAACTTGATTTGCTAGCTTTTCACCACAGACAATACACCAAGTCTTTCTACACACACTCTACTACTCTAGGTCTTTCTTCACCACCCCACCATGTGAATCCCATCGCTAAGTAGTTGCCGTCATCGGCGTCATACAACCGTGTTTTCACAGATTCTTATTAGCATCACTGCTCGCGCATTTAACTTATTTATGCAAACATTAGTTTTTACACGTCACTTCAGTCCATTCACTATTGGCCAATTTGGGGGTGGCAGCTAGCATAGGAATCGAGATCAGCATCGTTGCTGCGTGATTACGCAATATCCATTTTTCAATTGGGACCATTTTGAAAAAACTATGCTAATCATTTGATTAGCTAGTAGCCTATAATTATTTTTCTTGGTCTAAAATTCATTATACATTATTTACGGTATTTTTTATATTTCAAAAACTACTTGTTTTTACTGGTATGTACAAGGATTTCGCGGCACCTTGGTTGGGAACCACTGAATTTATTCATGAGTTACAAGGTTGCTTTACCAATAACAATTGTCAGTGATACCTAACTGGTAGCAGTTTTTTCTAATTTTTGTGGTAATGCCTGTCAAAAGCTCAAAACTGACCTGAAACCGACAGAGGTATAGCCTATATGAGGTTACCGACAGTGTCGGCTCGGGCGCTAAGCGCTTGACATTCGGGAGATCTCGGGTTCGAATCTCGCTGAGACCGGCAATCCTGACTGAAGGTCGTTTCCGAGTTTTTTTTAGTTGTAAATGCGAATGCAGGGGATTGAGTCCTCTTAAACAACCCTCGAACGTTCCTTTCCTAACTACCCTTAAGGCTAAAGACGGCACTGTGCCCTACAAAGGCCATCTCGCTTGGCGAGAAAAAAACAATAACATAATTATATAGATTTTATTTATTAGGTAACTCATTACACTTAAGACTAATTCAGTGTGTAACTAATTCGATTGCCACCAGAATCATATCATATTTAACTTTAGTGATTTCAAACGTTCCCACAAAGTTTCATCAAGATCGGAGTAGCCGTTTGCCCGGACACGGACCAAATATCATGAAAATATTGCATTTAAAAATTGGGGAAAATAGTAAAAGTACGATATTCATTACAAATATTTATTCGATTGCCCCCAAAATCATAACATATCTAACTTGAGTGATTTCAAACGTTCCCATAAAGTTTCACAAGATCGGAGAAACCGTTTGCCCGGCCGCGGACCAAATATCAAGAAAATATCGCATTACAAATTGAAAAAAATCGTAAAAGTACGATATTCATGAGAAATATTTCTTGAAATGTACCCAAAAACGTGGCAGGTCTAAGTTCAGAGATTTCGAAGGTCCCCTACAATTTTCATCAAGATCGCATATGCCGTTTGCCCGGAATCGTGCGAACAAACAGACAGAAAAACAAAAAAAAACAAAAAAAAACATTGGAGCTAAATTTTTTGAGGGGTCAGTGAAATTGAAGTCTTCGCTTCGCTCATCCAACAAACAAACAACAAGACACTTGGCTTTCTAAGATTCTTATTTATTCGTTTCTGCGAGATTTATTGAACCATGGCCCCGGGTTTGAAATCGTCTCAGGATATATTTTTGAAATGATATTGTCGAATTGCACAACGCCACGGCAAAATTAAGTTAGCTCCGCCCAATAAGAAATATGACCATTGTTTACATATATGTCATTTATTAATATCACAGTGTGTACACGCTGTACTCTTTGTGTGGTATATATCAACGCAAAATTATTAGAATGAAAAAAATAAAAGGTAACGAAAAAAATGCAATAAAGTTTACGTAGATGTTTACTTTGTGTAAAAATATGTCCTTATATGGAGCATCTAAAAGTTATTTTATTCCACTTTAGTAAACAAGAACACTTTTCTTCATTGCCAGTGTTTGAACTTTTGCTTTTGATTGAAATATCTAATTGCGCAGGAACCTGACATTGCCCCCCTCCCTCCTTATAAAGTTCAGCCTCGGAGATGAAGTAACACGCGAAAAGTGGTTTATGGATGAACGAAGTGAGCTATGCGAGAAGACATCAATTTGACTAAACACATTTAAAAAGCTTGGATTTGTTTTAGTTTTCGTGTTTATGGCTATTCGACCGCGTTTTTCTATTTTCCAAAATATGCAACCAAATCAAAATATAGTGAATGGCTTTAAAACCTGGCTATTCTAGAAAATCAAAGTTATTTTTTTCAAATTTTTCTGATCCAGTACAAGGCCAATATCGCCATCTCAAAATAATTTCAAATTTCAATTCGTCACGGCACACCATTCAACTTAGGATGTTGTTATTTTGTGACATTAATTTTCAACTGGTTTCTAGGGGCTGGCTGAGAGTTTTTTTTTTTACATTTGTCGTTCCTGCGTATTTTTTCGTTTGGTGGTACGAATCGGTACAAATATCGCCAAACGAAAAAATTCACTGGAAAGACAATTGTTAAAAAAAATCTTTTTTCTCTCAGTCAGCCTATAGAAAACTAGTTGAAAATTAATGTCACAGAAACACAACACCCTACGTTGAATGGTGTGCCCTGGCGAATTGAAGTTGGAAATTATTTTGAGGTGGCTATATTGGCCGTGTACCGGATCAGAAAAAATTGGAAAAAAAATACTTTTGATTTTCTAAAATAGCCGGTTTCAAAGCCATTCACTATATTTTGACTTGGTAGCATATTTTGGAAAATAGAAAAACGCGGTTGAATAGCCCTATGTAACTTATTTGTTGGGCCGGTCAAACAGCAGAAATTTTAATGAATGCTTTATTAAAATTTCTTAGGAACTTTTGAAATCTCTTGTTTTATACGGGACATTTTCTGGATGCAACCGAAGAAATCATTCTTATCAAAAAAGCAAAAACAATTTGATTTCTTATTTTGCTGCATTTGCTTTCAATTCGCTCTCTGCACTAGCAAGCTTCCCGATCTTCGTATTTTCAGGAAACGTCCGCTATATCTAGTGTGTTGCTATCATTTATGGCGAAACCAGAGTAATATTTGCCATGAAAATCGTACTTTTCAGTATAATTTTAAATCCAAATATTTGTTTGGAAAATTTGGCTTTTGGCTTTTGCAGGCCGACAACAGTGACATTTCAGAGCGCACTAATAATTACATAAAAAAATAAATTCGTATTTATAATGTACCCACTCAGTTACATAACTGATTTTCAGTGGGGGACAGTAAATATGAAGCCGAACAAGCCAACCCTGTAGGCGCTGACACCATCGACGAGCAATCAATGACCGACTAGAGACCGCCGACCGGCATATTTTGAAGTAGAAAACAAAAACACCGTCATCAGTCCTGCAAGCGCATATTCTCTCAAGGCGCGAATGCGAGCCACCATACAAATAAACAGAAGTCGGATCCCGTTGAATGACTATTCAATCAAAAATCGAGTTCCTGATCTCGTGAGTTGCCTACACGTTTTTCGTAGGGTCTTCAAACATAAAAACCTCAGAGCAATATGCTCATGCTAGTGTCCTTTCAAAAACGGCAAAGTGACATTTAAAATTGAAGGAATATATAGTGCATGTAGTCAATTTATTCCGGGCGGTGGGGGGGGGGGGGGGGGGCGGCGGCGAATGACAGTTCCCGGCATTATAGCTGAATTCAACACTGATTGTAAAGACCTGACCTCAAGTTTTGGTGCCCAGCAATAAAACTCAAGTCACCAAGTCTGCAGAGAACAAAGGAGGGGACAAAGACGAACCAAAATTGTGCGTTTACGTGAAATAAGGAAATAATTTCAATGAACCAATTAACTTGACTAAAATATATTATAGATAAAATATTTATTAATTACACTTGGGCCATTGCGTTTGCATTGCCACAGTAAAATACAGCTTTACACGTTGGTTGGGGGGGGGAGGGGGGCGGAGATGTACCTTGGGGAAGCGTTGCCCCTGGTAAATTACCTTTCGACATAAAAACATAGGAAGGCAGCGACCACCTAAGCTGGTCCCAACGCTGATTATGGGCCTGCCGCTACTGCTACTGACTTAGATATAAGTAATATGAAATGAATGTGCAAAGGAAGGAGTTCCTGGCAAACTTGCAAGCAAGGCTTATTAGAATGTATTAGAATGTTTTGTCATTATTTTGTACCCTGCTCATTATAATAGTGCGCAGGCGCAATGTGTTAAAATTAGGCGCAAAAAATTTCCAGTGTGTAGCAATGTATGTAGGCCTATTGCGTCGAAAAACAAAAAAAACAATTTAGTCCAATATGAGGTGTGAACTCTATACAATCTAATAGTTATATCACAATCATAGGTAATATTAAAAATTGAAATTGTGCGTAAGTTTGAACAAGCCTCGAAAGATTGATATGAGGGGGTTATGCAAGTATCTATGTGCATAATACTGATTTAACAATAACAAATAATAAGAGCCTGATTGGTCACATAAATTATAATATAAATGGTTTTCAGTCATTATGGATATCCTGCTCCGATATGTATAGAGGTTACTTTTTTGTCGATAGGCTACTCTAATACGGAAATAAAGCAAAGTGAAAGGGCAGAACTCGCGTCCTATTCGCGGGGAAGTGAACTCTATTCTTCAAATTCCCTGGTCTACCAAATTGGATAAAATACATAAACAAATACTTGTCAAGCAGGCGGCTGATCTGACTACTCAACCTTCCATTGGAGGAAGTATATAATCGGTCTTATTCCTCATTTGTATACTATTTTTAATATCGTGTAAAGCTGGCTACACTAATTATTACTAGTAATCATATCTCATCTCAATTTGAACTCTTTCTGTAGAAGCAAAAATCTAAAAGAGATTTAAAACCAAGACTCCTTCCTGCTCCAATCGTACGAGCCGAACGCTTTTTACAGCGCATTTCGGCAAGGGACACTCAAAAAAGCTCAAATCGTGAAACACGTAAGCCGCCCGCGGCCGGGAGCAGCGTGAACCTGCTTCATCAACGCCTCGAGCGCGACTGATCAGATGCGACCTCGTAGACCCTGGCGGGTTAGTCAGCCGGCTCGGAGGGCGGGGGATCTTCTAGCATGACTATTTCACATAGCTTATCGACTGATGGTCGCAATTAGGCGTATGACTGTTTTTCAGGCCGGTTGATTCCCCTTAATGGTTATCCTAACGCATCATTTTTTAAATGCTACATGACGTAATTACCATTAAAATCAAATAGAAAACCTTTGGGTGATGAGCGGTGCTATACCAAAATTTCTGAGTAGAAAATCGAAGAACCAAATGAAAAAAACAGTCGAGTCACATAATTTATTGAAACAACGGCCACTTCAAAATTTTGCGCATGGAAAAAGTAGTTAAGTCTATGGACACAGCAGTTATGTAATCTGGCGAGTTTAAAATTAGCTAATATTTTAAGTTTAAAAAAGACTTTCACACATAACGAATTTTTTTAAAGCATGTTTTAACAATATTTATACTTTATACATCGGATGTTGCAGTAAATGGAAATAATATATAACTAGTCGTTGTTAGACGAGTGATCGAGCAATGTGTTGAGTACCCGAGAACATTCCCTTTCTACCCCTATACTTCAGGCTAGATTTCCTCTCTAGCCTATTAAAGGCTAGAGTGGCGCAAATTGTCTAACAGTTGACGCGTTTTTTATACCAACAAAACTCAAACCCTATCTATCAATTTAACTTTATCTATGGAAAAGCAAATGTTCCCGGGTACTCAACATATGGCTTGCTCACTCGTCTAACAACGATTTTGGTGTTTTCCATTCCTAGTATTTTCACTATCGACGAAACCAAGATGAAAGTTAGCGTAAAAAAAACACCATTTGCAATGTTAAAAATAAAATAAAACTGTGGCTGTGCGCCCCAGACCCGCAATAGGTGGGGGACATCCCCCCAGGCCCCCCAATGTACGAAAATATAAATGATTGTGGTCCCCCTATAAAAACAAGGGCTAGTTACCCCACTGGCTACAATAACAATTGACATTGCGTACCGCTAAATCCACCCCTGATTTGTCTTGATTTTCTGCTCCTCTTGGGAATCAGAGAAGCTACACACAGTAGGGTGGGCCGAAAAACAACATTTTTTTTTTTTAAAGTCGTAATACCGCGGAAAAGTTGCGAATTGTGGAGACTAAAAAAAAAAAAAAAAAAAAAAAAAATCGGTTCATATCTTCCGGTCGCGCATGTGCTCTAAAGTTTTCCAAAATTTGGAAAATTTTGATTTTTTTTTTTTTTTTTTAGTTGTAATACCGCGGAAAAGTTGCGAATTAAGAAGACTAAAACGGGTAAAAAAAATAAAAAAATCGGTTTATATCTTCCGGTCGCACATGTGCTCTAAACTTTTCCAAAATTTTGAAAAATTCACATTTTTACGATAATTTTTAACATTTTAAAATTAGAATCGTCCCGAATGTAAAAGCTCGAATTCTTCATATTTTAAATATTCTTCTATGTTAAAAATATTAAAAATTATCGTAAAAATGTGAATTTTTCAAAATTTTGGAAAACTTTAGAGCACATGCGCGACCGGAAGATATAAACCTATTTTTTTAAAAAAATTTTTACCCTTTTAAGTCTTCCAAATTCGCAACTTTTCCGCGGTATTCAACTAAAAAAAAAAAAAATAAAATTTTCCAATTTTGAAAACTTTAGAGCACATGCGCGACCGGAAGATATGAACCGATTTTAAAATTTATTTTTTTATTTTTTTAGTCTCCACAAATCGCAACTTTTCCGCGGTATTACGACTTTAAAAAAAAAAAATGTTGTTTTTCGGCCCACCCTAACACACAGTTCTCGTAGTTCACGCTAGGTGTCGCCACTGCACTGTTAAACTCTAACTTGGACTTGGGCCGAATTTGCTAACCTTTGCGCTCTCTGTCTGGCGCGGCGCGCGCACCATGCTAACCAGTCTCAGTAAGCGCGCGCATCACATAATGTCTGCCGCGCGGTTCAAAGAAATAGTTAACCTTATAATAATATAATGCGAATAGACATATAGCGGACGTGAAAAAATATAACAAACCTTTATCGTTTCTATTTAAAATATAAAGGACTATTTATCATCTATAAACAAAAAAAAACTCATCACCTTTAACGTTTCTATTTAAAATTTAAAGGACTTTCACCCGAAAAGGACTTTAATTAATTAATATCATACATAAACAAAAACACCTACAAAACCTTTAACGTTTCTATTTAAAATATAATGGATTTTCACCCGCAAAAGAGTTTTATTAATTGTTATTGAATTTATAATTAATGTTATAAAAGAAAAACATAAAGAATAGAATGTAAAAAAAAAACACCTTGCCGGAGGTTTGAACCAACAAATTCTCGTTTAGAAGTCGGACCCGCTACCACCCTGCCACACAGCGCTGTGTTGATCGCCCGCCTACAAACGTGTTGGATGGTAACGACGGTGGCCGGCTGCCGCGGAAAGGTTAGCCAATTCGGCTAAACGATTCAATCTGTTAACTCGGTAGTCGGATAGGGCCTAGATGGATGACAGTGGACGGTGTACTTCCTTACCGACTGCTGCAGCGGCCACCGTCGCTACCACCCAAGGCGGCCCGGAATGGTAGTGCCGTGTTGGCAGGATGGTAGCGGGCTAACATTTTAATCGAAGGTTCGATGGTTCAAATCTCCGTCAAAGCGATTTTTTTAAATATTCTATTCTTATGTTTTTCTTTTAAAACAACAGAATAGTAACAATAACAATTAATGAAACTCCTTTTCGGGGGGAAAAGCCTTCATATTTTAAATAGAAACGTTAAAGGTTTTGTAGGTTTTTTGGTTCATGAATGGCAAAAATAATATTTAATATTTCGGGTGAAAGTCCTTTATATTTTAAATAGAAACGTTATAGGATTTCTAGGTTACATTTGTTTATGGATGATGACAATTAAATATAAAACTCCGTATAAAGTCCTTTATATTAATTGATAGAAACGTTAAAGGTTTTGTAGTTTTTTTTAACGTCCGCTTTAATGTATATTTACCTAATATAATTAATGAAATCATAATAAAACACAGCAAACAAGTTACCTTGTTGCACCACGCGCCACACCGCGTGACGCGCCAACAACCTTTATCGACTCCAAGTGTAATCCATCTAGGCCTAAGTCGACACTATGTTAACTCACACGTCGGTTCTACAGTCGCCTGCTCTGCTGACCGAAACATAGATATCTTAACATCTATGACAAACACTGAATAGGTTTGTTCGTTCGCACACACTTTTGTAAAAAGAGCCATTTTGGTCCGTTCGTTCGCTTCAGTGTTAAAACTGGCACTCATAACACTAGCCTAGAAGCCAGTGTAAAGTGTAGACACTGACTTTTTGAGTGTTAACACTAGGTCCGCGAACGAACAAACCTAATATCAAAGAGATTTAATTGCATGAGCGAAGCGAAGACTTCAATTTCACTGACTCCCAAAAAATGAAGCTCGGGTGTTTTTTTTTTTGTTTTTTTTGTTTTTTTGTTTTTTTGTATTTTTGTCTGTTAGTTAACTACCAGGCAAACGGCAAATCCGATCTTGATGAAAATTGGAGGGGACCTTCGAAATCTCTGAACTTAAACTTGCCACGTTTTTGGTTACAATCGAAGAAATATATCTCATGAATATCGTACTTTTATGATTTTTTAAAAATTTTAGTAAGATATTTTTGTGACATTTGGGCCGATTCTGACCAAACGGGTGGGGCTACAACGTTCATGTTATACATGGACATTAAGGTTATGGTGATGTAGTACCTTTTGAAAGAAAAAGTTGAAAAAGTTAGCCAGAATCCATAGAAATAAAGCTTTTAATATAAGTTTTTTTATTTTTTGTGCGATATTTTCGTGCCATTTGGGTCAATTCTGACCAAATGGGTGGGGCTACAACGTTCATATTATACATGGAATGGACATTAAGGTTATGGTGATGTAGTACATTTTGAAAGAAAAAGTTGAAAAAGTTAGCCAGAATCCATAGAAATAAAGCTTTTAATATAATTTTTTTGATTATTTGTGCGATATTTTCGTGCCATTTGGGTCAATTCTGACCAAACGGGTAATGCTACAACGTTCATGTTATACATGGACATTAAGGTTATGGTGATGTAGTACATTTTGAAAGAAAAAGTTGAAAAAGTTAGCCAGAATCCATAGAAATAAAGCTTTTAATATAAGTTTTTTTACGGTAAATAATAACAACAAGAAACAATAGAAACTTGACAACAATCACCTACAATGCGTAGGCAGCAAAACAAAGCACTTGCAAAAGTAAAGATATCTCATGCAAAAAAAAAACTTAAAAAAAGCTCATCCATCAACGCGACTAAAAAAAAGCGTTTGCGAAGCTTCCTAGTATCTATAGAAAACTAGATCCCCAGTCTTGGTCCACTTCCGTGACAATTTGAAACCATCTTGAATAGGTCAGTTTGCATGTTAAAGTAGATTGGAGCGGATTGTAGTCCAAACTTTTTTCAAAATGGCCGTCAGGTTGACAGTTGAGCATATTAGCCACTAACTAAATGACTACCAAATTCCCTTATGCGATAACTTCTTATTGTTTCTGTTTGTGCATTCCCATGCTGCACAAGCTATGTAAAGCATAAATTGAAACGCCAAATCGCCATCTTGAATTGGTCAGATTGACGCTTTAATTTGCTACGCTCGCGCCTGTGCGGACATATTTGAGACTGAGGATCTAGCCTACTATAGAATATGTTAAATATCATCAAAGATTTGATATCATTGCTCAATATTCTTCCTTTTTCACTCACACACATTCACAAATTCACAGTCACATTTATGGGAAACATGTTTCTTTATTAGATCCATGTTATTTGTAAATACATTTAAACAAAATAATTGTTACAATGTTTTTAACTATGTTTATTTTTTATTCTTTATCTATGTATCAATAATTGAAACTGGATATTTAAAATAAACGTTAACTCTCTGCAATTAAAATAATCAATATTCGAACAATCAGATACATAAAACTAAGAGTTGTTTTAA
>JAMZAV010011778.1:0-29645 GCA_024449915.1 Sweltsa coloradensis
TTTAAAACTCCCCAATACGCCTTTTATTAGACATAAGTAAGAATATCATGAACCTTTTAAAAAATAAATGGAACCCTACAAAATAAAACAAAAAATATGAGCTGTACTCATTCTTTACATAGAAAATCAGCATCACATGACTACATACAAATTTATACACTCTCTCAACAATTCATTAAATTTAATAATACCCTTGTAAAGACTAAAAAGGTTTATAATGGGAAAGTTCAAAGGTTTTATGGAGGACTAACCAATATTGAAATTTTCACTTTTAGGTGCACAACCCGTATACACGCTGATTTTATAACCAAACCTTCCTTAGGCTCTCACAAATATGTGGTGCAAAAGTACCCAAAATCACTTAAGCGGAAAAGGAAATTTTTTTTTAAAAGGGGTAAAAACGAAAAAAATTTAAAAAATATATATTTTAGTTCACTTTTTCTTCAAATTTTGCTTTAGAATCTTCTTATATACAATGAACAATCTTCACATAGAAGCGTAAGTAATAAGCATATGAAATTAAATCTATTTATTTATTTATTTATCTCTAACAACAGGTACCCAAAACCCACAAGTGGGGTAGGTATACTAAAACTAAACAATTCAAAAATATACTATTCAAAACAATACAAAATACGTTTACACATACAAATGATTAAATACCTATATGAACAAGTTCGATAAAATTAAATTAAAATTTACAACAATGAACAATACAAACAAGAAAAAATTGAATAACAAAAGAATATATAAAAAACGGCTTAAAGCGAAAGATAAATGAAGGGGGGAAAAATGAGGTTATAAAATACAAACTGGTGAAAAGTTGATTAGGTGACAAGAGTGATGAGTGAGTCATGTTGGTAAACTGGCATAAACAGCTGCTTTAAATAATTGAAGTTTCATGCGGTTGATGACAATTTCTGGATTAATGGCTAATTTTTTGTTGTAGGTGTCTTGTATTCGGTTAAGGGGGGAAAATTTAAAAACATCAATACGAGCACATGGAATTTTGAAGGATATGTAATTTCTTGTAAATCTTGAAGGGATATGAAAGTTTATATCTTGAATTAGGTCCGTGTCGATTAAGTTATGGAGAAGTTTGTAAAGGAAAATTACGTCGGTTGCACTACGCGATTTTTCTAGTGCTGGAATTGATTTTTGTTGACAAAGTGTAGCATAATGTGACGGTGAAAATTTAAATTATTTTTATAACAAAGGAAAACTTACAAATTTTGTATTGAATACGTTCAACTTGCTTAATTTTGGTAACGTGATGTGGATTCCAGACAACACGGGCGTAGTCAACGTGGGGTCGAACCAAGGATACATACAGCTTTCTTGTAGTTCTGGGTGAGAAGTTAGCGGCACAATTTCGTTTGATAAAACCAAGAATTCTTAGTGCTTTTTTAGAAACGACGCTAAGGTGATCATTAAAAGAAAGATCAGAAGACATCTGTACACCTAGGTCTCTGATGGAATCAACAATTTTTAGTGCAGCACCTTCAATGATGTATTGATAACGTATAGAATTTTTCTTCTTGTTAGTATATGTGATCACGTTACATTTATCAACATTGAGGTAAAGTCTCCATGTTCTACACCAGTTGGCAAAATTATCAAGCTCTAACTGAAAAGCATTGCAGTCATAAGCTTTGTTGATGGGCTTGTACACTTTTAAGTCGTCAGCGTATAGAAGGCACTTACTCGATTACATATTACAGTAAATTATAGTATGTTAGAAAATAAAATTGGTCATAAATAGAAAGAAAATAAATTGAAATTTTCTTATTTCACCCTACTAGTTACATAATATGTTAAGTTGTATTTAAATTTACTATTATATGGTCAAACTCCTTTGTTTAAAAAAAAACTCTGATGTGATTTTCGTCGCTTTGTATTTTTAGATTACTCCATACGGGTTATACCATTGAGTATATAACCATCCTCTATACTCAAAGGTTATACTGCTGAAATGATCCTGCCTTTTCCTTGACATATGAAACGTTTTGTAAAATTATGTCGAATTTACACATATCCTTTTTGTTAATATAATTATAAAAGTATCAACATGGTAAATTGGTAGGCCCAATGTTAAAGTTTTTGAGCTGTGCTGTGTGTTATTTAAATGTTGCTGTGTGCTAAAATAGTTTGAAAATATTCATATGTGTTGTGATTTTTTATGGCGATAACTTTGTTAATAACACTAACAGCACAATATGTATTTCTAAACACATATAATTACCAAAATTTCCATGACATTGTCCAGATGTTCAGCTCCTTACCCATTTAGCTTAAAAACAATACATGCACACAACGCATAAAAAAATTGACGCGACTGTACGATCCACCTACGTTATGATTGCTCATCTCTTCTGTGTTTACAGATCTTTACTACCAATGCAATAAGCATACAAATTTGTTTACGCGTGTTTAATCGAGCCCCTCCACTGAAATATGTGTGGTATATCGTTTCTTTACCGCATCTTCCCATTCGTGTTATCAAGCGTTATCTGCTCCAACATACTTAAACCTAAATGATCGTATTCTCAACTCTACTCAAGTAATTATAAATAATTACAAATACAAAAATAAATTGGTGTAAGGGTGAAGAGCTTTACTAAAGGTTAATATCAGTTCAGTCCTGTTAGATATTTCAAACAGGACAGTTTGTTCAGTATTTTATAACTCGGTGCCAGATTATTGTATTAATTCACTAATTTTGTGGAAGTTTTATTGTAGTCTACGAATGGTTGTGCCTTTTGTTTTACTTTTATCTTTTAATGTAAATCATGAAAAATCATACTAATTAACCTGGAAATGGGTGAGTACTGACTGCAATGTATAATGATATACGACGAAAAATTATACATTTAACACACAAAACTCACACAACCGCACATTTATTAAAATAGGTGACAAGGACGATTTTGCAATCTCTTCGGCAAAAGAATATCACATTTCACAGAACTACCGTGTGTGTTATTTGTGATGGCAAGGAAGGCCCATTAAGTTCCACAGAATGTAAAACAATTTTGACTAAGAAAGCTTTGTTACACTTACAAAATCGTTTTGAGATAGGCAGGACGATGTGGCTATTAAAGTTCTTAAATACCGAAAAAGTACAGTTAACAGTTTCCTATACAAATTTCACCAAAAATGAAAAACTGTTAGTACAGGCTCACGTAAACGTGAAAGAGCAAAAAACGTTTATCTGAAGAAGGCACTTCGTACAATGTACCAACTGAGTCTAAACGCCTTGCTAGGAATGAATCACTTAAATTTGATTGAAATATCAACTCTTTTATTTGTGGCGAGGTAGAAGATAAATTTAAACGAGGGCGTTCGTTTTCACTTGTCCACATGAATCCTGTTCGAGTCAGAGAGTCTGTTTTACAATCCGCGTTAACTAGAGGTGATCAAAATATAAGCAAACGAATTTCATTTGAAAGAGATCTCTTCGCTGTAAACGCGAGGTATCATCGAGACTGTTATCAAAAATACACAAGCATAAGAAACATGGAATCCGCAAAAAAAAAAATTAACAAAACATGACCAAGCCGCAGACTTTATTTGGGATTCTTGCAAAGACTCGATTGAAACGTAAAAATAAAACAGCTCCCTAAAGTTTTTAAAATGTACATTCAATTTTTAAATGAAGCTGGAGTAGACACTGAGATATCAAATGGATGCCGTCCTTTTGCCATTAAAATAAAAATCTCAGAAAAGTATTCGAACCGTGTTGTGTTTCATTCTCAGCCAGGACGTTTATCCGGAATCATGAGGGACCTTGTGTAATGGAAAGTTGAAAGATTTTTTCTGCACTTGTAGAACAAAGTTTTTGTGCACTGATTCCTATAAATGCCCCTGCTATCGAAATGGACTAGATTGTACAGATATTTTCCGATGTAATCGAGACTGTTACAACGTGTTCAATTTTCAAGACAAATCTAATATCACTTATAATGACCAAATCTAAGGTAAAGCGGTCATGAATTAGATAATACGAAATCATCCAAATATAAGTTAATGTTCATAACCTCATCTTTTTTCCTAGGTCTATTACATTCGGGCAGTGTTACCACGGCATTAACCTAAACTGACGTGATTTCGCGAGTGTTCGTACGACTTTGCACTAAAGAAACTGTAAACCATTGAACTTTCCCATTATAAGCCTTTTTAGCCTTTTTAGTCTTTACAAGGCTATTATTAATTCAATGAATTGTTGAGAGAGTGTATAAATTTGTTTCTAGTCATGTGATGCTGATTTTCTATGTAAAGAATGAGTACAGCGCATATTTTGTGTTTTATTTTGTAGTTAGTTAATGTAGGGTTCGATTTTATTTTGAACAGGTTCTATGATATTCTTACTTATGTCTCTTGTAAATGGGTTGCATTTGTGGAGTTTCAAAACATATATGTTACAAGTTGGCATGGTATATAATGTTTTAAATTCAAATTTAGTTATGTTTATATTTTGGCGGGAAAAGAGGACAATGAAGCATACGCGGCTTCGAGTGTACAATCAATGTTTTTAAATGTACGTTTTTCAAGGCTTCAATTTTTTTTATCGAAGCAGGCACATAGATGACTCTATTGCTGGATAAGTTTTAAACAATTCTACATATTTCGTCTGAAGAATGAGATTGAAATATTGCGAAACGGTTATAAAATGCATTTGGGGGTCTATTTATGTGTAAAACAGACTATATAAAATTAAAATCGTTGGTCTTTGCCATTTATTACGTTTATGGATATTAAAAAGTAGTGTTAAAAACAAGGTGTGTACAGTTTTGTCCAGACGATCAGCTTCCAACTATTCCTTAATGATGTTACAAAACTTCCCCTTTTTTTGAAAAGTTACCCGTTTGCCATTTTTTAAAACCCTTTTCCGCTTAAGTGACCAGGGTAATTTTACACAGTAGTTTAATCAGGGTGTTGAGAACACTTGGTTAAATTTTCAGCTTGTTATACGGTTTGTGCACCTAACTTCTTTATTTGAAGAGCTAGAGCAAATTCGTTACAGGCCTATAAGTTCAGAGATTTCGAAGGTCCCCTACAATTTTCATCAAGATCGCATATGCCGTTTGCCCGGGAGAGAGCGAACAAACAGACAAAAAAACAAACAAATAAAAAAACACCCGAGCTAAATTTTTTGGGGGGTCAGTGAAATTGAAGTCTTTGCTTTGGTCATCTAATGACAATAAACCATTTATTATCATCATTATTATTATTATTGTTATTATTTTTATTATTATTATTTTATTGGATGTATTTCATACAAACTCGGTTAAAACCGGAGCTAACATGTTGTACGGACTTACGTCAAGTACTTCCATGTGTACCTATTACATACATTATTACTTTTGTCCCTTTAAATCTAACTAAAATAAGTCATTTATAAATTGTAATATTGTTTGTAGATGATGTTTTCTTTCTGCTGTGTACGGTCGTGGCCCATTTCTCGTCGCCATCCTGATTTGCTCTTCGGATAGGGGGAAACCCAAAAACCATGTCAGGAGGGAAGCTGCCGAAATCTGAAGTACTTTTTATTTTAAAAAATTTACGAACTATTTACCTGTGGATTTTTACCCCTTTTTTGAGTCTCATTTTAACTTGGGTTGAAGACCCTGTTTTTTAAAAGTTTTCATTAGCTTCTTCGGAGATGCCGTTGGTGATATAATGAATGGGTTTGTTTTTCCCTTTTTCTTTTTCCACTCTTTTTGATTAAATTGAATTTCACATACTTGTAAATTTTTTTTTCCACGTGGTCTCGACGTTATGGCACAGGGGATAGCAACGCGATAAGGGGAGTTCTTTTTTTCTTCTGTCAATTTTAAAAACCGGTCGTTGTTGTACTTTTTGGTCTGTTATAACTTGCGGGTAATTAATTTGAAATTTACTATCTAGTATTTTCTCTGGTTTGTTTTTGTATAAGGTTTTGGGGGTGTGGTCAATGAGGTTGTTTTGTTGGTTTTTTGAGAAAAAATGTTAGCACTTGGTTAGTCTGTAAAGGAAAATCGTTTACTATAAATTCCCCCCGATATGAGGTTTTGATTTTTTTCACCCCTTGCACTACATTTTCTACTTGACGTTTACGCGCTTTTGTATTATGTTTTTTTTAAAATTTTTTCGTCGAAAATCACTTGTTTGAATGCCATCATAAACCTTCTGTTTCTCCAAATAATCCCCGTTTTTTAAACCCACCTATTGAGCTTTAATTCTACTGCCCTTTGTGTAGTTCATCATAATTTTTTGTGTAGGGTCTTTTTGAGAGACGTAACTCTTTTGAAGCGCGTTATGATTTTCCCTTGTAGATTGACTTTTCGTTGCTAGATTGAGTGGATTTAATGATTGTCGCTAGCCCCACGCCCTATAAAGTGGGGGTTTGGTTGCTCTTTGTAAAAAGTATTTTCTTAAAATGTCTATTTTTTTTATAATAAATTTTCGATCAATTAGGCCCCGCCCTCCTTTTTTTCTTTGGAATGTCAATCTCTCTATTGCGATTTAGGTGATGTTTTGTGTTTGGTAAGTGTGTACTTAAATTCCAAACGGTGGATGCTGTCTGTTCCTTTTTAATGATTCCGAATGAATATTCATACGGTACAGCATATGTTTTTTATTGCTGTGATCTTTTTTTCCCGTTTAGTTGGTCTTAGGATAGACTTTAGTCGTTTTTTGTATGTATCTATAAATTTTTGTTTTCAAACTTTATTTTAAATTTCTGGCAGCTGTGAGAACCCTAAAATATTTGTATACATCGTTATCGCCATTTTTCCCAATCTTTTCCTCATCTACGGGAACTCTTCGCTTGTGAAACCTTCCCCTTTTCGTATGTACTTTACATTGTCTACTCCAAACCCATGAGATATCTTGACAAAATTCTAATGTTGTTTTGACAGACTGTTTATTGAGAAAAATTTGATGCATACAACTTTGGGTCCCAGTAGAATAGGGGGGAATTTTGGACATACCACTTATTGTCCTTAATTTTAAATCCGTATGTCGATTCGTTAACATATGGAAGGGGGTTTTTAATGCAGACAAAACCATAATGCATTTAATGGTCACCTTGGAAAATGCCACTTTAAATTTGATGGTTGTATTTACTGCTGGTTTTTCATTTTTATTTTTAGGTTGTTCCCATGTCTCCTTCGTCTTCAAAAAAATTTACAATTACTGGGTTGATTTTTTTATTTTTAAAACTGAATAAACCTGGGTGGTTTTTGATCAAAAGGGTTTTTTGTGTCAATGTGTTTACGTGAATATCCCTTTTTTTTTATTGTGTGCCGATTCATTACGTAGAGTCAAAAATAAGTTGTTCTTTACATCCTGTGGTTCTTACGCCCTTTTTTTTTCCCCGGCCATGAATTGTGTTCTTGCAAAGATTTTTACTTTTTTTGTTATGCTTAAGCAAAATTTTATATATAGTTTTGGTAGACATGTAATGGCCGATATTTCTTGGGTTTTGTGTCATTTCCTTTGGTTTGAGAAAGGTTACTCCTTCGTAAGAAATTTGGGTATTTTTTTAACTATTTATAAAGTTGAGAATTTTTTTAATTTTATTGTGAGTATATTTAATTTCATACCAAAAAAATTTTGAAAATTTTCATTTCCGGGGCTTTCCAGCTAGTGTAGCCGATTTTCGACTTAATTTTCCAATTTATACCCTTTGAAATTTATCTCTTTTAAAACGCTCATCCTAGCTATTTTATCTTAATCCTTTTGCATCTGGTTTGTGTACTGGGTTACCCCCTATTTTGTCCAAAAATTTTATTCTGTTTAGTTGGGGGTTTTTTCCTATTATTTCTTCGGTATAGATATGTTGGTAAAAAATTTTTTTTCCCTTTTTTTAAAAAATTCGGGTTTTTTTTTCTAAACACATTTTTTATATCTTTTTTAATTCTTAGCTAGAGCACTTACTTTTTTTTTAGTGACCAAAATTTTGTTTAAGAATTTGTTTAAATGTTTCATGCTTTTCGTGAACTTTAAACTTTTAAAATATTTTGGGAGTATCTTTTCCATTTTTTGATCGATTTCCCATTTGGTATTGTTTCCCGTCGACCCAATTTTCTAAGCCAACGATTCTCCCCAAAAGTGCTTTCCCCTTTTGACTTTTTTCTCCGTTTTTTCTTTGAAGAGTTGCAGATTTTTCCTTTTAGCCCAAATATCTAACCCCTGCACAGGGACAATAAAAATTGCCGAATGAAGTCTGCAAATGATAGTTCGTCTTGTGTGTAATCGATAAAAAAGTGGTTCATTTTGTACCGCTTCCCCATTCCCTTTTAATGCCGGGTTTTGGGATGTATGGGCTTTGTTGGGTTTTAGGCGCAAAATTGACTGGCTGTTGTAAATGTAAAACTAGGATGTTCTTTAGATTTGCATGTCGGTGTATTTTTCCCTTTCGTTTGCATACACCTCTTGTGTTGACGTTAGTTTTTTCGGGTTTTTTATTTAAGATTCTATTATTTTTTATTTATTATTATTTTTTTTTATTTTTATTATTTTCATTATTTTATTATTATTTTTTTTATTTTTTATTTATTGATGATTTATAAAAAAATCGGTTTTAAAACCGGAGCTAAAATGTTTGTACGGCTTACTCAAGTACTTCCATGTGTACCTATACATACATTTTTACTTTTTTCTTAAATCTAACTAAAATAAGTCTTTTAAAAATTGTAATATTGTTTTAGATTGTTTTCTTTTTGCTTGTACGGGCGTGGGATTTCTCGCGCCATCCTAGATTTGCTCTTCGGACTAGGAAACCCCCGAAACCATGCAGGATGGAAAACTGCTCGAAATCCGAGTATCATTTTTAGTTAGAAATTTACAAACTTTAACCTGTTTATATTCTGCCTTGAGTCTGTGTATAAATTTGGGGTTTAAGATCTAGTTGTTTAATGCTTTCTGTAGCTTTTTCGGTATGATGCGTGGCTTTATATAATGAAGGGGTTTATTTTTCCTTTTTTTTTTCACATCTTCTTGACTCAATTGCAAGTTCACATACTTGCAATTTTTTCTTCCCGTGGTCTCGAGTTTTGGCACATTGGATAGCAACGCGATAAGGGGTTTTTTTGTTTCTTTTGCAATTATTATTAAAACCGGTCTGTTTTTGGTGTACGTTTGTCTGTTATAACTGTGCGGGTAATATAATTGAATCTTTACTATCTATTTTTTCTCTGGTTTTATTAAATTTTTTTTATTTTTTTATATTATTATTTATTATTATTATTATTATTTTTATTATTTTTTTATTAAAAAAATAAAATTATCTGCAAATTTGATTATTCAACATTGTACTTTGTTTGATCCATGGGTTGATTACCGACTCTAAACCGGGGAACCTTCTTTATCGACTCTGGTTTCCATGGTAACCAAGATCTTGGGCCCACTGCCTTTGCTAGGAATTGTCTAGGAACCAATGAATTTGCCTGGCGGTGGAACCCCTACCGGCAGACTGATGAAACAATACATATCTGTGACGTCACAGTCAGCTAGGCCTGTTTACGAGCGGAATTTAAACACAAATATTCATACCCTCATAAAACCGACGGACTTTTTTGGGGAATCGTCTTTTTTAGCGACTACATTATGAATATATTAAAAGTAAATTTAAGGAGTGTTCCCTATTGAATCAAATAAAGAGATACGTGCGTGTGCTCCGAACATTTTCCTGAGAACGGTTTTGAGATCGGTGTAAAACTGAAGACTGAATTATGTCCTGATTGGAATGTACGGGTATTTGCAAAACCGGTCTCTTGAATGTAGGTAGGTGTCACATCCCAGGCAGAAACAAGACCCATGTAAACATGCCCTCTTTTGTGTATGGCGGTATTTTGCTTTGGTTTGAAGCGAACACTTTCCCTTTGTTCATGCCGCTAACTTGTGGGTTGTGGTCTCCTGTCTTACTTACTCTTCGCGCGATCTTCCAGCTTTGTGTTATTGCCCTTTTATAATTACCATAAAAAATCACTTATGTTTTCAATCTGCAAGAAGTCATAAGCTCAAAACAAAATACGGTGTAAAAAAAAAAAAAAAAATTAGAAGAATATAAATCTTATCCATAGTGCAGAGTCTGGTCTTTCTTTATCTTGTTAACAAACTATTTTTATGTACCCCCCCCCCGTAAACTCACTCATTGTGACCTTGACCAGACGTGGCAGATCGCTGACACGAGACGCTGCGGCGAGTGTTATCTTTATGTCCCAGTCATCATCATTCTATAAACAGCACAGTTTGCTTCTCGCAGTTGCAAACGGCGACATGATTGTAAAATAATCATTCCCTAGCACACCATTATTTATCCGACAACATTACTTTTAGGCTTGTTTGGTAATTGATGAGACCAGTACTGCCCTATTCACTATTCTCAGCTGTAGTGTGTTTTCAATCTGCTGCGAATTCAACTCAGGTTCAAATAAATATTATTTTGCCCCAGATATAACCAAAAATACAAAATAACGTCGAAATAGAATGAGAAAAGTCTGCAAATATAGCGATTGCCATGCGTGACTGTCTACACCAGGGGTAGGCAACAGGCGGACAGCGGTGCGAATCCGGACCGCGGAGGGAAGAAAGTTGGACCGTGGAAAGTGGCTCGTTGGTCTTGTTGTTAGCATATCTGCTTCCAATGCAGAAGGTCCAGGGTTCGATTCCCGCTAAAGTCAGAAGTTTTTTAACTTCTGATTTGGACTTAAGTCCATCAGTTCTTGTCTTAGGAGTTTGTAAACGGTGACTTTGGAGCCGTCCTAGCAACAAAGCACATAATAAATTTCAGAGTTGTTCTGAATCGGCCTTGTTGATTCTGGCGTTGATTCGCGGGTGTTCGCACTGTCCATACCACTGATTGCTATATTTCCTATTACAAATATCGATCTTTGGTTGGTTATCGCTCACTCGTCGATTGCGTCGGGGCCTGCAGGGTTGGCTTGGTCGCTTTGATTTAAAGTCCCCCACTGAAAATCAGTTATATAACTGAGTGGGCCGCCACCTTTGGTAACGTGAGTGCGTCGGCAGAATGACTCAGTTCAGTCCCAACCACACGCGGAGATTGTAGTGTAGGTTTTGTTTACTGCTTTGCTTTGTGTTCATGTGTGCGGTTCGTATCACAGTGTTCCTTACTGCTGTTTGTGTGTTGTCATTATAACTTTGTGCAAAATGGATTCTACCAAGAAACTAAAGTAGATGGTGAAAATAGGAAGTTTGTGCCAGAGTGGACTGAACTCTATTGTTTTACGCTGCCGGAAAGGCCTGGATCTGTTCCTGTAAATCTCATTTGCAGCAAAACAGTTGCCATTGTTAAAAGTGGAAACTTGAAGCGCCACTATGAGACAACTCATCAGTCTTTTCACCAAAAGTTTCCTCTAGGCAGTAAGGTGCATAAAGATAAACTGCATGCATGCCTGTTGCCTTACACAAGGAGCACGGCTGTATTAGTTCGGCGATGTAACTTCTCACATTAGCAGTTGCTGTAGGCTGGCTAGGTGAGTCCATAAACCAGATATTTATATTTTATATACCCGAAAAAGATTTGGTTTTCTTTCGGACCGCGACGAAAGTTTTTAGAAGCATCCGGACCCCACCTGAAAGTACTTGCCGACCCCTGGTCTACACTTACACAGCACGCTTGCCTTGCCCGCATGCCACGTGGGAGCCACAGTTGACATCACGCGAGGAGGCGTGGCCAAGACACAGCATTTCAGTAAACATTTTTTTACAGCGGAATTGTTGGCAGATTTCTTCGATTTTTTTTTGCATATTCAAATTAGTGTATCAAACCTACAATTAATACATTTGTCAAGATGAGATAATCCTTTTAACAATTAAGATTACCAGTGAGTAGGTAAATTGCAATATTATATTAGGCTATGTTTTCTTGTTGTCATGACTACTGTTCTGATCTTTTTGAAATATAGTACCCACACATAACAAAAACTTGTAAAAATACAGCCAAACCTTACACAATCAAAAGAAATGAGATCTAAAAAAGGGCCAAGCTCATCTACCCTTCCACATTTGCGCATTCTTAATTTATAAACGTACAGTGTCCCGTAACAACATCCTTGAAAAGCTTCGCAAAGTAGAATTTGTAACTGCTATTAATTTAAACATAATAGTTCATCCAATTTTTTATTTTCTAAATAATTTAAACGTAATGGTAATGCAAATTCTATTTTGCCAAGCTTTTCTAGGATGTTATTATGGAGCACTGTACATTTATGAATTAAGAATGCGCAAATGTGGAAGGGTAGATGAGTTTGGCCCTTTTTAGATCTCATTTCTTTTGATTGTGTAAGGTTTGGCTGTATATTTACAAGTTTTTGTTATGTATGGGATCTCATTACTTTTTCAAGTTCCATTGCAAAATTATTTGTTAAAATATAATAATTTTATCAAAGTCGATTTAATTGCTATGAAATTAACAATTAACAATAGAATGTAAAATATCTAGTGGCCCAAATACATGCTTTTTGTAAACAATGTGGGCGATCATTGTCAATAGTTACTTGTTGATTGTATGCCTGTATAAGGCTTATATTAAAACCTTTATTTGGAAGCCTTCCAGCAAACTTTTTTCTTTCAAAAGGAACTACATCACTATTACCTTAATGCCCATGTAAAATATGAAAGTTGTAGCCCCACCTGTTTGGTCAGAATCGCGGGCAATTGAAATTGACGAATTATACAGAAGTAGCCAGTAGCATGTAGTAGTAGTATTAGTAGTAGTAACTAACATTGATTGTGATTTTGAGCATGTTTCAAGTCTTTTTTTCACCAAGAAGGAATGCTCGTACCCTAACCAAATTTGGCATGTGTTGTCGGGTATCTAAATCTCCTTGATTTTGATAGTTTTCAAGTTCATATCACGTTTCATGACGGCTGGGTAACACCTCAAAATCTTTGCTTGCTGTATAAGGTGCCCGAGTGTGTAGCGCACCGCGGCTTGGCTGCGGCGCCCTTACGGGCACCTAGATTTTACTATACCAATACCTATTACCATTAAACCGAATACATTAATCCATTTCGGCTATGAATATCTCCAAAAACACACACACACACATATAGTATGTAATATATAATATATGTTAGTACTTCTAACAGAAATTAAAGTGCCTGCACCAGGGAACAAACCCTGGACCTTGGATGTCCGGACGACCATGCTCTTACCAACCGAGCTATGCAGACGCCAATTTAATTCTGTCATTTCTTGCTTTGTTTAAAGTTAAACATTGTTAATAACGTGTATAGAGCAGATTGCACTGCCTAACACTGCATACAAAATGAACTTTAAAAAAAATGTCCAAAAGTACTAACATAACAGTGTCATGGTCGCCTACTATAAATAGGGTTACCAACTCAACAGATGTGGAATTCCGGACATAACCTCCTACACTGGGCATTTTTTCAACTTCAACCATCGAATAGACGAGTACACACTGTGAACCACCTATTTGTATTTTTGAATTTGGGACAACGTTAATGAAATAAAATCAATCTAGGCCTAGTTTTGATTTAGACTGCCCTTAAATATTTCATGAATAGGAAATTTTGTTGTAATATTACTATTTCAAATATTTACTTAACTGTAGTTCATTGTTGTGTCTGCATCTATGTAATATTTATTTAGTTTTCTTCCTTTGTAAATCAGTTTTTTAATTGAATAGGATAGACTTAAAATAAATAAATAAAACTAGTACAATTAATAACGGCAATTTAAAAATGTAAAAATAACATGGGAAAGGATGGGGGGATTGCCAAATCTTCACACAATTCGTTCCAGATTTGACCACTCACGGCGCTAGTTGTATGAACGCTCGGTGCCTATAGTGTGTGCTATGCCACAATGTGGCTAATGCCCAATAGTTTACAAGACGCGCCAAGGCCAATTACCTGTACGAATTTTTGAAAAAAGCTCTTCGTGGTTTATAAATTTCTTAACATATAAATATAATGTTTTGTAATTATCTATAACTATATATAATACACGTTTAATGTTAATTGGTCGGTTGGTCCATATTTACTATTTACGTAGTTAGTTACTTCAAAATAAGATTTTTTACAATTTAAAAGTTATCAACTGTGAAAAGGGCTCAGAAGAAATGTTTTTGGCCCGACTACTAGACTTCAAATAGCGAGTTTAAATCATCTTACAGATACACCGGTCGTTGTGGATGTTTTTATTTTCTGAATTGTATTAAATATTATCTGGTAGTCCGGGCAGTTGTTTCAATTTGTTTTAATTTGGTCAAGAATGCTAAACCCTGATATTAAATTTAAGGAACTTTGTCCAAATAAAAGGAAGCTCAACTAAGATTGTTTATTCTGATAACCTCCTGAATTGTTTTTTTGTTTGTGTTTCAGTTTCTTTAAAGTGGAAGCTTCATTTCGAGTTTGTGACTAGCCAAACACCACTGACACACCAAGAACCCACAAACAACTTCTTGAATGGCAGCGTGTGGCAAGGCCCAAGCCGACTTGATATTGAAACAATGATCTGGAATTTACCTATCAAGATCTACCCTACTACTCCGTTGCATGTATCCCATGGGCTTCAAGCACAGTCCAAGTATGGTATTGTTTTATAGCAAGATTTTCCATTCCCATTTTACATATTACTATACTTAGGCTTCATTGGAGTGACAAATTATGTCAGTACTACATTCCTATAGTGACAAACTTACAACTCTATTTTCTAAACAAACTATCTGTAACTAACCATGTTGCGGGCAAAAGAGGTACTAATTTGGACATAACGTAATGTAAAATTAAAAAATTGTTACAATTTAAAGCCAAGATGGTTCATCTTTTAAAACTAAACTCACCCCTCTACAACAGCTGTACTAGAACTGGTTCTCAATTTAATTGATCCGGAACTCCCGTTGGTATAATTAATTATTATATTTGCTCTAGTGGAATTATTTTCTGTTGCAAATAAAGACTTAAATGAAAATCAATCAAATCAATCCCGAAATTACAAAATCCATCTCAGCGTTGTATCGAATCCTGGTCTCCCAATTACAGGTCGGGTGCTTTACCCCTAAGCTACTGAGACAGTTTACTTAATACGGGAAGAAATGAGACGACGCGCTCTGGTGGTTTAGGCTGGAACCATTTTCGTGAGGATTTTGAAACGACATGACTGCCATCTGTCAAACTTTATTGCCGTATATATACGGAAAGAAAACAAGACAACATGCACTCTGGTGGTTTAGGCTGGAACTATTTTCGTGAGGATTAGAAACGACATGACTGCCATCTATGTTTTATGGCGTTTTCCATTGGCATGCACTCGGCGAGTGCAGAGATGTCATTGTTGTCAACCTCCACTTGAATAACATTACAAAACTGAACAAATGAAAAGACAAGTGGCAATCCATTGCGCACTAGTGCGACCTGAGTGCGGCCAATGGAAAACGCCATAACTATATTGCCCAATAATTGCTGGATTGTTAAAGCCACTGCCTCCTAGATGCTACTCCGTTGCTCCTCAACCGAGTAGCATCTAGGAGGCAGTGGTTAATGCATTGCAGATCTGAATGGTTCTGCTGCCTTCTCAACTAAACAAAATTCATGAATGACATTCATTACCTAACGCAGGTATAAGCAAGGTTTTTTTCAGTCAGTCCCGTCAGTGTAGACTGGGGTTCAATACCCTGCTGAGACGATTTTTTAAATTTCTGGATTGACATCCATTTATTTTTAATTGAACAATTAAAAAAACAAAACATTTAGGACCTAGTTGGATAAACGCCAAACGGTGTTTCCCCCATTGTTCTTGGGCATGACAATAATGTAGGGAGATAAGACGTCCCGGTTTTTGTGATCTGTCCTAGTGTCCCTAAAATAGTTGTAACTAAAACTCTTGATTTTCAAACAGAATTAATCGTTTATCATACAAATTGGATGAGCGAAGCCAAGACTTTAATTTCACTGAACCCCCAAAAAATTAGCTAGGGTGTTTTTTGTCTGTTTGTTCGCGCGCTACCGAGCAAACGGCATATGCGATTTTGATGAAAATTGGAGGAGACCTTCGAAATCTTTGAACTTAGACAGTCATGTTTTTGGGTACAATCGAAGAAATATTTTTCGTGAATATTGTACTTTTCCGATTTTTAATGCAATATTTTCATGATATTTGGGCCGATTCTGACCAAACAGATGGGCTATAACGTTCATATTTTACATGAACATTAAGTTAAGATAATGGTGATGTAGTACCTTTTGAAAGAGAAAGTTGAAAAAGTTAGCCAGAATCCATAGAAATAAAAGTTTTAATATAAGTTTGTATAATTGATGAGCGTAGCGAGCGAAGTTAAGATTTCATTCCACTACACTGGAGACAAAAATCCAAAATGTTTTTCTTTTTTCTGGAGGCCTTCGAAATCTCTTAACTTAGAACTGCCACGTTTTTTGGTGCAATCGAAAAATTATTTCTCATGAAAATCGCAATACAGTAGGGCCCCGCTAAATCGGGCCCCGGTAATTCGGATTTCTGGATAATTCGGGCCGGGCCAAAAAATTAAAAAAAATTAAACATTAAATGAAAGGTTCTTAACCGCTGTGCCGTGCGTAGTAAGGAGAGAGTAGATCGCCGCAGGCCACCCACCAGCTGACTGAGCGAGGCTAGTGGCATGCCACTCGAGAGCAAGGTTGGCCGGCCAGTGTAGGCCTGTCCCTCCCAGACAGCCAGACGAAGATGCTATAAATATGCTATAAATCACACTGCTGTGTTTGCGTCATTGTTCATGTTCAAGCAACTTCCACGTTGCGATGACGTGACGGAATGGGTGGCAGGCAAGTGTGAAGATAACATGTCGTTGCAAGTGTTGTCTGATGAAGAGATCGTCGAATCGAGTCGAATGATGAAAAAGAAACATCGCTAATAAACATTATCTAATGCCTAGGGAGCGCGCAGCAGAGCGGTCGACTCACACACGTGTTTGGGTGGAGTCAGAGTCGATAAAGAAGTTTCCCTGTTGGGGAGGTCCTCCAACTCCCTATACCACCCTGGGTTAAATAAAAAGTCGGATATTGGCGTTTGGAATCTAACGTTCCGCGCGACTCTGTGTGACGATTGATAGAACTACTTCAATAAAACTACGTCACTTTTCTACTAGTAGTTAACATTCGATGACG
Source organism: Sweltsa coloradensis (assembly GCA_024449915.1). Taxonomy (NCBI): domain Eukaryota; kingdom Metazoa; phylum Arthropoda; class Insecta; order Plecoptera; family Chloroperlidae; genus Sweltsa; species Sweltsa coloradensis. The sequence continues at coordinate 17,137 of JAMZAV010011778.1, forward strand.
ACAAATGGCGTGAAACGTCAAAATATTAAATACGATCGAATGTTTTCGCATAAAGCAAACTCTTTTTATTGATGAGGATATTTCTGATGGAGAAGACCTAAGTTTAGGACCTAGGCCGACAATATGTATTGTTCAAGATTTCGATTTGAGTGCCTAGGGAGTACTTACGTCTGAAAACTGTATTGTGGCCTTGGGCCTAGGCTACACTTACGTCCGTTAGGCTTAAACAAGGCATATCTCGATTAATTTCGCACGTAAATGTCAGTGGCACCTGCGCAACACTTTATAGTACAATAATAAATCAAAAGTAAATCGTTTTACAAGGCTAGGGCCCTGGGCTAATATAATTGAAATAAAATTGAAGTTTGACATTTCGTCTGTTGATTTGTTTATTGCATTGTCACTGCATATCGATAATCTACTGACCGTATTTAGCGTGCAGTGCTTTTATTAGTTTCGCATTTGAGCCGCACTCAGCGCGCAGAGAGTTAGATTCCGTTTTGACTTGGGAGTAAGGGGACCTCCCCAAAGGGGAAACTTCTTTATCGACTCTGGTGGAGTCAAGCTGAAAGGCTGGTGCAAAACGCGATTTCGTCAGTTGCATGGCTGGTTCAAACGTATGATTTCGTCGGCCGTAAGAGCCAAAATACGCGATCGCATCGGTTTTTCTTGGGGTTTTCGTATCGGAAATATTAAAAACGATTCATTTCTAGTATTTTCAGCGTGTCATATGTTTCCTTTTATGCTTGAGAACAATGAGTGACCTTCAAACATGTTTTAGAATCGTTGCTATTCCGTTCAAGGTGATAAAACTACTTTAAATGCTTAATTCGGGTTTTTCGTTATTTCGGGCAATACCCGGACACAATTAGCCCGAATGAGCGTGGGACGCTACTGTATTAAAAAAAAAAAAAATCAACTTATAACACCTACATGCTTTATTCTAATGATGTAATGATTTTTATACAGAACCTTAATTTAATGAATTAGGCCTAATATTTTCGTGTGAAATTTGAGTGCAATTGAAAAATTATTTCTCATGAACACATGGCAGCTCAATGCACCAATTACACTCATCCATCAACGCGCCTGAAAAAGCGTTTGCGAAACTTCCTAGTAATTAACACGTAATTATAGAAACTTGACAACAATCACCTTCAATGCATACAAAACGCAAGTCTTTGGGCCTCCAGATATTTTACATTCTATTAATTGGATGAGCGTAGTGAGTGAAGCGAAGATGCCATTCTACTACACTGGAGAAAAAAATCCGGATTTTTTATTTTTTCCGTTTGTATTTTTGTGTGTTTGTTAACACGATTCCAGCTAAACCGATACTCCAATTGTGATGAATTTCTGGAGGCCTTCGAAATCTCTAAACTTAGAACTGCTACGTTTTTGAGCACAATCAAAAAATTGTTTCTCATGAAAATCACAATTTTACGATTTTTTTTCAAATTTAAAAAATTCTTTAAACAATTCTTCGACTTATAACACCTACATGCTCTATCCGATTGCAATGATTTTTTCACAGAACCTTAATTTTATGAATTAATATATTCGTGTGAAATTTGAGCGCAATTGAAAAATTATTTCTCATGAAAATTGCAATTCTACGCTTTTTTTTAAATTTCTTTGACTTATAATACTAACATGCTTTATCCGATTGTAATGATTTTTTCACAGAACAGAAAATCTGCATAACACATGGCAGCTCAATGCACCAATTACGCTCGTCCAACAACGCGCCTGAAAAAGCGTTTGCGAAGCTTCCTAGTTGGTATTACCATAGCATACTAATTTATAAAAAATATCTTATTTTATATAAAATGATTTTGCAATGGGACTTGAAAAAGTAAAGAGATCCCACGCATACTAAAAACTTACAAAAAAGCTCATCCATCAACGTGACTTAAGAAAAGCATTCGCGAAGCGGCCTAGTTAAATTTACAGCAATACAAGTTTTCACATGCAAATTGAATGCACGTTTCTAGAAAAAACGTAAGTTCGACAATATCCTGTAGGTGACTTAACGTTTACTAGGCGCCAACTGAGCTTTGCACTGCCACTTTCTCACACTCGTAGCGCCACCTTAGTACAAGCCCAAAGCGTGAGCATCTTGATCACAGTGGTCTAGATCCACACTGCCATGCCCAAAGAACTACGTAGGCGGTGTCTACAAAGACCTCGGATTAAAAACTTTCTTCTATATACCTCAAGGTGGCCGGTCCTGCGAAAAGCTTTGCGTGCTAAACCTAATTGACCTTCAAAAAAAAGGCCTTCCGCAAATTGAGCACAGCACAGGAATGTAGTTGTTCCAAAGCAAGTAAGCCAATGCCAATCAGCGGTCCCCAATTTAAAAGACTTATCGCTCATTGGCCCGCCGAAACTGCGCACATCGGCCTATTGCTGCGATTAGAGATCGAAGAGTAGAAACTTTCAAATTGAAACTTTCAATTTGAAACTTTCAAAGTGAAACTTTCAAGGGTACATTGAAATATTCCAAGAAATTATGAAACATTTACTAGATTAATTTTGTAAACTTTTAGAGTGTTCTAGGGTGTATGAGTTTGTTATGTTGGCAGTATCAACCTTCTGCACACTTTGCAGCTGTGTGATACTGCTTCCTACCACTTGTTACCTGTTCCTACAATGTAAAGAAGCTTGTATATGGTCACAAAAGTTTTACCCTGATGGGGACAAAATGGATGAGCGAAGCAAAGATTCCATTTCACTACACTGGAGAAAAAAATTGGGAATGTTTTTCTTTTCTTTTTTCTGTTTGTATTTTTGTGTGTTTGTTAACAAGATTCCGGCTAAACCGATACTCCAATTGCGATGAAATTTTCTGGAGGCCTTTGAAATCTTGGAACTTACAACTACCATGTTCTTGAGCGCAATCAAAAAAATATTTCTCATGAAAATCGCAATTTTACGATTTTTTTCTATTTAAAAAAAAATTCTTCGACTTATAACACCTACATGCTTTATCCGATTAAAATGATTGTTTCACAGAACCTTAATTTTATGAATGTAAAATTTGAGCGCATCAAAAAATTATTTCTCATAAAATCGCAATTTAACGCTTTTCTTCTTCGTTTTTTACAAAATTTCTCGACTTATAACACCTACATGCTTTATCCGATTGTAATGATTTTTTCACAGAACAACAGAAAATCTACATAACACATGGCAGCTCATTGTACCAATTACGCTCATCCAACAACGCGCCTGAAAAAGCGTTTGCGAAGCTTCCTAGTATTTAACTATATTGTAGCTGGGCAGCTATGTACCAACAATACTACCTACTAGAATGATTGCTCACATCAAAAAGTGTGGGAAGTGCCCCTAATAACTCATTATTTTATCTTGATGATAACTGAAGGTTATTAGTTATTTGTTATTTTTACAAGGCCTATAGAAGTAAAAGGCATAGTTTTGTTTTATTTTATCACTTGCAAACCTCAAGCTTGCGGGTTGGGTATATTGTTATAACAAACTAATGGCTGTGTCAAAAAATTGGAAATAATTGCTATTAGCAGGAATGATATGTTTGCAATATTGAAATATTATTCCTCTAGAGTGTGACAAGTGTTGGGCCATTCAACAGACGTAAAATTGGGAAATGAGAATCTATCCCAACCCTCGTCACGTGACCTATTGATCATTTTAAGCTCCACCTATCACCAGTCGTCAATTACCAAATCAGTTTCCGTTTAGTTTCATTTCTATATCTCTTTCTCTGTGGTACTGGTAGGTCGACAAGAACTTTTTTTTAAGTCTAATAGTTTCAGCACCAAATATGGGGTAATATTTAGAGATGCAAATTTTTTGTCAATCTTATAAAAACCTTTCTTATTAGAAAACGCTGATTAATTAAAAATGTAGTTTGTATTTTTGAAGATTTCCATGGAAATCGAATATTTCACAAAATTTCAATATTTTTTTAAACTTTCAATGAAACTTTCAAAAAAGTAAATTTCATGAAATTTTCGAACACTAACTATACCCATGTTATGTGGGAATCTGTAAACAATGTTATTCGATGGAGCACGACATGTTGAAGCCAGGGACGGTTTGTGAACAAAGTCCACAAACATAATGGTCCCTATCCCACCCAGGCCTCGGTATCAATCTGCGGTCGGGTTTAGTGTAGCGAGTGGGGGCAGGCTAGAGCATTGGTGGGGGTTGCCTGTTACAGTAGTGAATGACTTATTGCAGGCGACACAGATAAGGAGTTAGCAAACCGAGCGGGTTCTAACAAGCAGGGTCACCAAGTCGGGTCAGTGAAGAACAAAAACTTCAGCCACACAAAATAAATGCCTATAGTATACAATATTTTGTGCTACCAGTTAATAGTATGCATAGGACGTGGTGAGAGTCAAAGGCCCATCAGTTAAATGTTAAAAAATAGATACTTTTATTCAAAACCTTTTCTGAAATTTAAATTATTTCTATTATGTACAAAACAGCCATTGAATGGTCCCTTGTCGGTCATCAAAGGTCATCTTGCTATATTGGTGTGATGAAATATGTTAATTGCCTCCAATTGTTTGGAACGTAGCCAGATGTGAGGACGCTTACTCGCTAAGAATGTCACGGCCTGGGAAGGACTCCAACCATTTTTCTATAAAAGAATTTAAAAAAATTTAATGTTGCACAGCTGCAATGTGCAAACTTAATAGAGAGCACACAAATAAGAAAGGATCTAAATAACAATGCCACACAACAGAATGCAATATGTTCCTTGCAAATGTATATGTAGGGAAGTTTTCAATTTATAGTCAGCCATTTTTCAAACATAAAAGAAGAAAAAGATTTTAAAAGCAGTGTTGTTCCTACCCATCATTTTGTGGTAAATGGGACTAGACACCATTATAGCCAGCAACATAATATGGAGAACAAGTTTTCAAATCTAAATTTTCTTTGCTGCCACTGCCACACTAATTAAATGTTTTGCTTCCTATTTGTATAATCAGATTAATTACAATGTGACATAGTAGTCACATGCTAGGCAGAGGCTTAAAGTGGCAGCAAGTGATGAGAGTGAAGGCATTTACAGGCCTACATTAAACCAGTACAACTGAATGACGAATAAATTACATCATTTTGTGGTAAATGGGACTAGACACCATTATAGCCAGCAACATAATATGGAGAACAAGTTTTCAAATCTAAATTTTCTTTGCTGCCACTGCCACACTAATTAAAATATGTTTTGCTTCCTATTTGTATAATCAGATTAATTACAATGTGACATAGTAGTCACATGCTAGGCAGAGGCTTAAAGTGGCAGCAAGTGATGAGAGTGAAGGCATTTACAGGACTACATTAAACCAGTACAACTGAATGACGAATAAATTAGGTTGTTGACAATGTCAGACCGCCATAACCTAAAAATCACCTTTTCTGCTGTATTTCTGCGATGCACGTCAAAACCTTCTAAGTTATTGTTGCAGTGCCGTCAAGTAATTCAAATCTAATCATCTATTGGCCATATGCCGTAAAGGTAGAATGTTTACGAGAATTGTTTTTCATGTAGACACACTATAGGTTCGTTTTTTTGTCCTGTACTGCTGTCGCTGGTGCAAGGTGTAGAGCACCGACACGTTACTTTGTCTCCGTGCAACATACACTGCGGCGTTATGTTGTCCAGTGTAAACCTACACTTTACCGCGGTGTAACACCCGCTCCGGAGGTGGGTGTGTAGTGTAGTGTAGTGCAGTGAAAAGATGGTGGCAACTTAAATTTAACAGAGTTTTAACGTAATGTCATTATTTCTTCTAGGCTTTATACCAGGAATAATCATGTTTTATATTACATACATTACTTATTTCATACAAACGTAAATAGAAATCAAAATTGTACAGAATTATTTAACTGATCAAATGATGCTACACCAAAGCATTTTTTGACTTCCTGTAGTGTAACTACACTATCGACGTTTTCCGGTCTACACCTTACACCAGCACCACAGAAAGTGCAGGACAAAAAACGAACCTACTGTGTTTTCAAAACAAGCTTTCAGATGTGTCAAACTAAAAACCTGTAAGAGAATTTTCATACACCAGAAATGGAGTGATTGCCTATATCTATTTAGTCCAGTGAAAACTTCTTGTAGGATAAAAAATTACTAATACCTTAATTCGATTGGAAAGAAAACATTGATTGAGAATTCCCATCCATGGACCATGGTATATATATAAAATCACCACTTATTAAGTAAGTGATTTTAGGCAGTCTTGGGGACGCTACTTTAAAAAAGTAGCAAACGCTACATGCCCCCAAAAAAGTAGCTTCGCTACTTTTTTGCTACTTTTTTCCAGATGTAGCGACGCTACATTCGCGCTACTTTTCCGCTACATGTTCACGTTTAATCAGGGGGTGTCGAGATCTCACATTATCCTGTTTTTCAAGCCTTTTGACGTCGTGCCACGATGATTTTTAACTCCATTTATGTCGACTCGATCGTGATCTATCATCAAAAGCACATAGCTTCGGTTTCCATTGTGATAGAAGGCGTTCAACGGCTTTCAACGTTTAGGCTAGGCTAGGCCCTAGTCTTTTAAGAATTCTAGGCCTAATGATCAACATTCATTTGCATTTCTTATTTTCAACAACGTGTTTTTCGCAGAATCACTGCAGAAGAATGCGACAAATAAGGTTTGGAATAGGCCTACTGGTGCCGTACAATAGCGATATAGCCCGGAATATCCCAAGGGAGGGGGGATATATGAAACTTCATTTTAATATGCAATTCAGATGATTGGCGTAATTATTGAGCGGCTTATGCTCTAAATCAATAATCCGACTTCTAATTATCGTGGATCGTACATCTTTGTTCACGACCCTGAAATAGCACTCAAGATGCACCACGCAATTTAATAATCACTGCAATATTTTTGGTAAAGTCAGCTCACACGATGTGACAGATCGGCGATCGCTCGCATCCTTCGGACAACACAGAGAGAGAGAGAGAGAGAGAGCGAGAGAGAGGCTCGCTGGGAGAGAGCGAGGGAGATAATGTGCACGTGAGACGAGATTACGGGCCGGTCTACACGGCGAGCACATGACGTGGCGCAGCGGGCGTTACAAGTTAGTTTGCAGTGCCGACTTTTGACTTTACGTGGTACTGGGACTGCTGGCGCCGGAACTTAAAAAGTAGCGCAAATATCACGCTAACGCTACAAAAATTGTAGCATGCCATCGCTACAATATGCCCCCTTAATAAAGTAGCGCGCTACTGGCTCCGCTACTCCTAAAAGTAGCATGCTACATGTAGCACGCTTCTCCCCAAGACTGATTTTAGGTAGGGATGCGTGTCAATAATCAATATTATCGATCACACACATGACCCACACATGACGTCAAAAACAGCGAGGCAGCAAACGGAAAGCGTTTGAATTTTTTAGACTTATACTTGACACACTTGAGGTTCCACTTGTAGGTCGAAACAGAGTTTGTTGGTGATATCGATAATGACATTACCATTTTGATAATCGATAATGAAAAAGGGAAAAAGTATCAATGTGCATCCCTAATTTTAGGCACTGCCACTGCCAGTAATGACACCTAATTTCTTCTTTTTCTTCTAAGACTTCTCCACGGAGAACAATATTTTCCCAATCTCTACGCCTGCCCTTTGCCTTCTTTTGCACACGCAAACATTCACTCTTTTCCGATTGATTTTTAGACCAAACTCTGTAGCAACTTCATTCCTTTCCATCTGTCTACCTTCTCCTGCACTTCTCTGGCACTCTCACCCCAAATCAACACATTGTCCGCAAAAAATAAGGTTCTGTGTTGTGTCCCTTCCATCTATATTTGGTTCCACTCTTCTTAGAATTTTGTCCATTACAACAGTAACATTATATCAAAATTAAATTCCGATTCATATTTATAAAAGAATTACCATCGCCTAACTTCCAAAACTAAACTCAAAGAATTCCGTTGTCTTAAGGTCTGTTCGCTGGCCATTACTCGGCTTTATTCGAATCTTATTCATTCATCACATTAGAGTAGGCTCAAAATTTCTCGAGCAAGTTATATCACATTTTACTTTTCGAGTTTTCAGAGAAGGGTAGAGTAGGGGTTATGATCTACTCTTCACCCAGTGCTTTCGACTTGCTTTTCTTTACTTCTCTCTTCTCTACTCTTCTAACTGGCCAGTTCTGTTAACCCTATCCTGTCTCCCACGACGTACCTGTGCTTTGGACGTCGCGAAGCGCACGTCACCCAAAAGTTCTACACCACCTGAACACAAGGACATCGTGGATAGCCCTTCGACCAGGAAGTATCTGCAATCTCATGCAAGTCTCATTTGTAATTATTTCCTATTTTCTTCCTTGTTTTCTTAACTCTCTAAAATATACAGTCCATTTATTTTCGGCAGGCATTTCGGCCTAAACAATCGTAGTAGTATCGATGGAGGTATTGATTATAAAATGGCGATCATTGCATTCTTAGCATATATTTTAGATTAAATAATTTAGATTTTAGTAAGCCTACCGTCATCAAGTAGCATCCTACGAGGGTTGCACTTCTAGTACGGCCAGCTTTGCAATGTACATATACACTGCCTCCACTATTTGCAAATTTCTGAATAAAAAGTACACCTTTGGATAGTTTCTCTTGGCAGGGTGCTTCAAAGATATCAGTTGTGCTAAGTTGTAAGAACTCAACTCCATGTTTTTTCCAATCCTGAAAAGTGTAAATATTTACATTAGGTCTATCTAGAAACAAAACGTAGGTCTAGGTACGGTACTCGTAAGTGATCATCTGACGCAAACAATTATTTACTGACATCTTTGTTGTTGGAGAAAAGCCAAAGTTCATAGTCTTCATTCATTGAAATAACTGCTTTCACATTTTCATCTTGAAGAAGCTGTAAACAAAAATAAAGGCATTATTTATTTGTCAACAGTACTGGTATTTGTGATGTGCTCAGGGAAAGTAAAATGTTGATTTTCATATTCTTGACCATACTGCTAACCATCAGTGGTATAAAAACTTCAATTTTTGATACTGGGTAGTAAACCCCTACCCCGTACAAGAAACTGACCCTAGATGTGAAAATATTTTAACAATTTTTGGATGGAAGATTTTTGGGGGGCATTTTATAAATCCAAAGTTTGATTATTGGATGTGGGCTACAATTGTCAATTTTCACTTAAAAGTTAAAACAATTGTAAATTATTCATTTTTACTTTTTAGTCTAAAATATGAGCATGATAAATGAAAATGTGCAGAATTAACTTATTTATTTACTTATGTAGACCTATAAGGCCAGAACACTTCACAATAATTTTCAAACTAAGACTGGGGCTCCCCAGTGCCCCATCTCATCAACTAGGCCGATGTCACATACAACAAGATAAGATAGATAAGTCTTTATTCCCTTTTACATACATAGTACGTATATAGGTATAACTCTTTTATGGAGAGAAAAAGAACAGTGTGGGGCCTAGATAATTAAGAGGAGTCCCCGAGGCTGGCGAGGAGACGAGTTTAGGCGCTCAGCTTTCTGGTTTTTTCGGGTAAACAGTTTATAACACCGTTATCAAATTTCACTAACGTTTATGAATAAATCTATGTTATGCGTTATGCGTATTCCTAAATTAATTAATTGATTTTAAATTAAAAATTAGTGAAATCACCGAAATTTACTCAATTTTGGTCAAATTTGGGAATTTATTCCAAGTGTACAGATTATTTTAACTCAAATTTGCATACTGGATATCAACATTTAAATCAATATGAACACGCAAGTTAATTTGGTTTTATCGTAAGATGAACGATTTGGTGGGAATTTCCAGAATTGTAATCCATGTTTAGGATTTCCCATTTTTTCACTTTTGGACTTATGTCTTGCAATGGATCTTTAAGGCTTATTTTGTTCAACCAATTGCGGATATCAATATAAAAATACTTTCTTAACATCCATTCAAAATTTGGTAATGATATTACCAACCATACAGCAGAAATCATCTACACCTGGGTGCGCGCATTTGAGTTGGGCCAAGCTCAGCGTACCCTCTTAAGAGTGCTGTTTTAAGCCGTGGGAATTTACGTGAAGAGAGACAGCATGCTTTTACTTACAAATCTCTTGACTCAAAAGGCTGGACTTACAATATGCCAATCAAGAATTTTGAGCCAATAACACTAACAGCGCGGGCGAGCGGTATGACTCTCGAGTCACATGAGCGCGGTGTTCCAGGCTCTGTACACTAGCTAACTGCGGGTAGACCTCGCACAACGTTCAAAGAGAGAATCGTAGCTTATTTTTCAAACACAATCGCTTTGCGGCTGTTGTATTTGCTAAAACGTCTTATATCTTTCATTCTAATAAATTATAGTTACTTTATTTGTAACGTGACAGCCTCTGCCCTTCCTATTTAGGTCCTCAGCCAGAGATTTTTTCGTTTTTATTTTAATTAATTTGCATATGGTCAAGATACCATGTTGCATAATTTTTATCGAGTTAGGGACAAATTAACAAGGTATAAGTAATCGAGGTAACTAGCTGGTTGTCCAAGAGTTTTGGGAACCAGGCAGGGAGAATGTTTTCACCCTAGTTAATAGGGGTAACAAAGAGTAATGTCGCTTGCTAGCTTACGACCGAGTTGAGGTGAAATCTCGAGCCAGCCACGTATTTGTGAGCTCAGGAATGTGGTCGAGTAGGCCAACAGTGCTGTTTTTGCCGAGAATTCGTCGTTGATTTGTGTAAATGGCAACGCCGGATATGCGAGTGCTTGCAGTGGTCACGTAATTGTCGCATGTTAAGCGAAATCACCCTGTCTATTCGGGCAGATCAGTGCACGTTGATCGAAGGCCATTGGTAGGATTTGAACTCGCGGGCGCACTAACCCAATCAGAGGGAGGATCTAGTCCTCGGTGCGGAAGGGTTGGAAGCCAGCAAGGACAAGACCGGACGTTACCTCTTCCACTTTGGCAAGATTCCCAGAAGAGACGAGTTGAACTTGTTAGCAGTGTGTAACGCTACACCGTGCTACCCTGTACAAGGCTACCATATATTAAATCTCATCCACCTCGGCTAGCCTACACAGTCAATGAGCAACACACTTGGCATACAAATTAACACATAATTAGACATTTTATTTTTAAACCAAGTAATAATACTACAGCAATTATTTAGTGAAATTGATCTGCTTGATAACGACCACATTGGACATTAAAAGTTTATATCATACGACCTTCTTTGGCTGTTGTGTTTTGAGTATGATTTTTCACCCATCTGTAGTCTTCTCTTGTGAGTCCTTATACTTCTAATCTTCTTCCTTCTCTTCTCTTGAAATCTTCTTAAAGTATATTTATAGGTGCCAAGTTGCAGACACATAAACTTATAATTGAAATTAGTTTTTAAATGAATCACTTCTGCTTTTTTTACTAGAGCAAAAACTCCTTGACCTAACTCGATTCAAGTAGCATCCAAGATGGCTATTCTGTTCCTGGTCAAATTCATTGTTTCAAAGTTCTAGATTTTTGTATCTTTTTTACACATCACATAAAACACTTTTTAATATTTACTTATTTTTTATAAATTTAAATTTGCTGTATTTACCTTTAATAATCATTATCAGAACATTATTAAAACTTTAAATAATATAATATTTTATCATAAGTGAAAAATACAGCCTTCTGAAACTTGGTTATAAATGTAAACAAACTACTCAATCACTGCCTACTTGAAACCTTTTATACATTTAAGAAGTCACTGCCTACTAGAATCATTTTATACATTTTAAGAAGTCACTGCCTACTGATCTTAATTACTTTTACCAAGTTTAGATTTAAGAGACTGGTACTTTACAATACCCCTTCAAATTTTGAACAATTTCTTGAAATTTTTCAACATTTATAATGCTTGAAAGCACCAGACAAATTAAAGGATTTTTTTTTTATTCTTAATCCTGCTTCAAAATCTGATAACAATACAATAATCCTCTGGACAATGACAAATCTGAACATCAGCTTATTCCACAAAAATCTAAACAAACTAGATCACACTTTGTTCCCATGACTTTAATATACAATATCATAAAATTCAAGCAACCCAAAATTTAGAACTCATTGAATGTTCCAACTACCTCCATTGACAAACACTAACAATATCAATTACTCAACAATTGAAAGGCTGTTTACAATACCCCTTCCAAAAATAAATTATTTGAAGTAATGGAAATTATTTATTTTTGATATTAACTCCTGCAACCATTGAAACACTATATTAAATTATTTACTCCATTAAAAAAAACAAAAACACCAATTAAATAATATCATCAACTTAAAATCTTTCAAATTGTAAATTATGAACAACCTTATTAAAATGTACTAGTATTTATCAACTTCAGCAACAACAATTTCCAAGAATCTTTATGAAAATGTCTATTTATTCATTTTCACTCCACAATAAACTATTCCAAAACTATCATCCCACAGAAGAAATATCATACCATCAAAAAGTAGTCAAACCAGCAAAAAAAAACAAG
>JAMZAV010011779.1:0-20139 GCA_024449915.1 Sweltsa coloradensis
CTTTAGAAATTATGAATTCTATGGAGTATTCCCCTTCCCATGTTATTATGGGAGATTTTTGCCGATGGGACCTAGCTTGAAAAATATTAAGTTTGACAATTTTTTTCGGGTCATGGTGGACCCAATAATTTTTCTGTTTATTTCTAAATTCATAACTAGTTAGCATGAATGAAACATATTTTTTGAGTTTAGCGGGTGAATTCCCCGTTAAGTTCTACGACTTTTATCATACGACAGTACATTATCAACATACCGGAAAATGTAATTAATTGTAAAATATAATTTATTAAAGATATAGGCCTACATTAATTCAAAATACCTCATTCATTGCATAGTCACAGGGAAGTGTGAGACTATACGGCCTCTCTCTGAGTGGACTTAGGTCTTTTGGCAATGGGTATTTGAAGATGGATTCTTATCTTGAAGTCGATGCCGTTGGTCAGTGAAAGGAGAGCTGTGTTTTTTCATGAGCTGGTTCGAGGCTACTACTGAGGCAGCTGGTTTTAAATGTGTAAACCATGTATAAACTAATTAAATACTAATAATACAGAACGGGTTTGATTTAAATCAGAAACTAGAGAAAATTTCATTTGATTTCATAAAAAGAATCATGTGATTCACTTAAGTTTAACAATTTTAATATAAAATCTATGTCAATCTATTTTATTAAATTCTAGAAAATGCCAAGGTCATATTTCATCATTTTCACATGTAGCGTCACCCGGACATTTGTTTAGACCTAGTTCAGTTTAATGACGCTGTGTGCTGGTCTTTGATTGGTTATCATAACGCTACGATCGTATTTGGATTGTTGAAAGCGGCGTCTGTCGGCAGTGTGTCGTGAGAGCTTTGGGACGTGAAGTTGGAAATCGGTCGTGTGCGTGGGCGATTTTAGACGTTGCGTAAAACTTAGAGAAAGTGGACTAGGAAAGAACACTTGGATATAGGAAACGCGTGTTAAAAATCCGCGAAAGTGATAATCGAAAACGAACGGCGATCTGCCAAGAAGAAATACAAGAAATCAACGAGAACGGTAACCAACCAAGGTACATTTTATAAGGCTAGCCCAGCCCAGGGATACGTGAGTAAACGAACTTTTGCATGCTTTAGGAGCATATTAATAAACCTACGGACTTGATAAAAGACAGCATCGATAACCAGAAAGGGTTAGAACCATTCGATATCTGGACCGAGAGTTAGTTGGGATTTTAAAGGAACCGAGAAAGATTATATTCGCGTAGCCTGGAGTTTAGGACGCGATAACGCAAGCAAGGTTTGGTGGTCGTATTACAACGAAATACAGATTGAAATATTATAAAAAGGAAATCGGTGAGGATAATATTGTCTATGAATCCAAATATAGGAACATATAAGGAACAGTTAATTACCATTCGATATCATGGCCGAGGCTTAGTTTTTATGTAAATTGGTTTTGAAATCCGTAAATGCAGATTAGTTGAAGAATAAAATGGCGAATTTTAATTGCAAAGAGCTTAGAGATAACATCAACAATAAGAACTCGGAATATTCGTGAGTGCCTGAGCCAGCAACGTCGAACGAAGTGCTTTGGTAATAAAGACGGGTAAGAACAGAACTGAGCCGATAAAAGTAGGCGTGTTTACATTATTGAACGTCTGACAGTTTAGCGTGTGAGATACAGGAAAAACTTGGTTGTTTGAACTTGGAATGCTGATATTGGGCAAGTGTGAAACATTAAAAACGTACGGTCGGAGTTGAGTTATTCGCACGATAAAATATCGTATTTTATCACCGCTCAAACATTATCAAGGGAAAGTTGAACTCAAGAGTAATCACCGCCGGGATACGAACTCAAGACAGGATCTTCAATACAAGACTACGATCGTCTACAAATACGCAGCAAGTTACGGAACTACACGTCGGACTTCTTCGACGTCATAAGGTTTCGATGGGAGTCATGATCATTTGTGATGAGTATTTAAATTAAGTTTTATTAACAATTATATTTCCATAAATTTTCGGGAAACTTTACTGTTGTCCATCAGACCAAGAGATATCTTAACTGGATATCCATTTCGCTTTTAGACATCAGTACTGATAGGTAGGGTTTGAAATGTATTCCTTGTCAATGAAGGAAATTCATTTGTGTCATGCAATATAGCCCGTTCTGGTTTAACTTATGAACCGTTGATTGTCTGTTGTAATGTCATCCTAGATCTAGTATAGATTATAAGTTGTATTTCAGAGATGTTTGTCTTCGCTGTTGTACGATTTCTTAATTTTGTGGGTCTTGGTGAGTTATAGGAGTGTGTTATGAACTGGTTAGGTAACTTTAGACTTGAGTACCAGGTTCACGCCTAGGTAGAGTAATCATTCAAGTTTGAGTGATTTTAGTCTTGATCAGTTGTTTTATTCTTAATTAATTTTTACTTCCAAGTGAGATCAGAAATCGTGTTTCACTTTAATTAGGCGACCCATCGCCGAGTATGTTTTTGTTTATTAAATGTTATTTTTCGAAGTTTAACTATTTAGAGAAGTATCCAACGAGAGCTTATCGATTACCTGAGGGGTCGTAGGTTCGTTGTGTTACAAGTGTAAACCATGACAAAAATATCAGCCACTTAAATCATACTTTTTGCACAACTTAACACCAAAAAATTGTTCATTAAAGGACCAATAGTATGAATCAACCGGAGGAAATAAATTGGAACTTCTTTGAAGTCTATGACTAAAATCCTTACTCTATAACTAGAGGTAGTGAAAAATGGTGAAAACGAAATTCGCGAAATTTTTTAAATATCCATTTTATTGCCTAAAATGTAATATTGTCGATGAATTACATCATGTAGAGATGGAAAAAAACACATTTTGAAAACGCGAATTTCGCGAAATCTCGTGTATATCGCGAAATAACGAACGAAATTGTATAAAACTGGTCAAAACGTGAATTAACTCGCGAAATTAAACATTTTCGTGCTCAAAATGTGGGGGGATGGTGGAGGTGCCGGTCCAGAATTTTTGTGAATTTTGGTGGAGGTGCCGGTCCAGACCGAGATTACGCGCGCAGCGGGCGGTACATCGTTTCGTGACGTCACGGGCTCCACGGAAATAGACCGCCATAATAACGACGCGTTTAAAAAAAAAAACATTAATTTTTTTTTTTTTTTTTTTAGATAGGTTTATGTTTTTGACCATTTAAATGAAATCGCGAAAAACGCGAAATTTGGGTTTTATAAAACGTAACGAAATTTACCTCTATCTATAACTGTAAAAAAATTATTTTAGTGAACTCAGCCGTAACTCACAATGATCAATTCCAAACCCTAATATATATTATATACGTGGTTAAAATTAAGCTTACTGAGCTACAGCAGTGCTGACATCATTGGTGAGATCCTTTCCGTCGTAGTATGCATTGTTATGTCCCGAGCTATTGAGTGAAAAGATCTCCTGTACTTCTCGACTAGGGCTACTGCCTCCACTGGCAAAGTGAGCCTGGTTTTCAACCAACGGTTCCTTTTCTTCAGACTGCAATGCACCTATTAGCTGCGATTGGCGACTGATTGAGGGAGATCTTGGCATTGGTGAAGGCAAAAGTCTCGGCATAAGTGGAGAGTTATTGGAGAGGTGAGTCACCTAAAGAGTACAAAAAAAAAGACAGTAAGGAACTCACTCCTGCAAACAGAAAATTACTTGGATACCGTACCCTTAAAACTACACACCTGAGAAGTTTGTTCAGATGGACTGCTGTTGTTTACCATATTATAGGGCTGTCCAGTCAAGAGATTTATCTGATGGGTGTGGTGGTTCACAGCAGGGCTGTCACCGATTAGGTTGTGGTTTGCCATGCTAGACATCTCATCATTAAACACTGTAAAGTAGTAAATTACACCATCAAACAAAGTTACAAAGCTCAAATTATGTACCAACTGTTTGCCTATGATTAAATAGGTAATACTAATAGAGTAATAGACATATATTTGGTATCTAACGTCTATCCCATTCACCATTCAGTTATAAAAACTAGGGGTGTGCGAAGCTTCAAAATTATTGAATCCGAATCGAATCTTTTAGTATTCGAATTTGATTCGTAAAAATTCACAAAATTATTGAATCCAAATCGAATCTTTTAGTATTCGAATTTGATTCGTAAAAATTCAAAGTATTCGAAAGAATTTGAATCCAGCGCCAAACACCAAAGAAACTTGCAAATATATCGATAGGTCGATTTAAAGTTTTCAATTGCAATTGATCACGGTACAACATGGCCGCTGCGTACGTAAACGAAGAATTTACGATCACGTCTTGTTCAAGAAAACGCGACGTTTATCTTGCACGTAACATTAAAAAAATAACAGTGTACTCTTCTCTCTCTCTTAGATGATGCTGGCCATGCTGGCAGGCGTAGCCTAACCATACGGCGCAGCATGCTCTGTCTCTCTCACTCACGCAAGCCCTAGCCGGCTCGGAAGATAGGCGGGCGCCGTGTTTAGGTCAGTCTCGCTTCACATGGCGAGGCGTATGCGATGCAGGAAAACGATAATAGTGGGAACAATGGATGCAGGATTTTTTAACTCTGTTCTTAGGGGATTCTGCAGGGACCATACAAAAAAACAATGATAGCAGGAAAACGATCATAACGGGAACGATCGTTAGAGGTTTCACAGTAATGAAGTGAACCAACAAGCCAGATTATACACTTTCAAACTAGAAGGCTGAAGGCCTATGAGCAAATAAAAGAAACTTAGGCTACTAGGCATATATAAATAAAAATGAAAAATGAAAATAAAATGTAAATAAATATGTACCCGACATGTGGTTGGAGGGGGAGCGAGATGCTGAGCCCAAGTACTACTGTACCAGACGTTAAAAAAATATAAGCTCTGTGCAATTATTAATTTTTTAATAATATTTGCAATTATTTGTATCTTATTTTTTTATTTCAAATTTGAATGTAGCCTACCTCGACTAAGATTCGATAACACTTTTGTCTACTTCAGTGGTATACTTACAAAGAGAATGGGACATTGTGTCAACCTTGGGTTGCGGATTGTCATCAAACTTCAATGGTACAAAAGCAATGCGTCCCTCTTGGAGAGATTTAGGCTGGACGAGGTACATTCTCACTACAACGTATTGGTCCGACTGGCTAAGCTCGTCGTCTCCATCTTCTATGCACAAAAAACAAGACGAAGTTTAGAAATACATTATGTACACCATCGTTCAGAAGTAAATCAAGGGTTTAAGGTAATCTTTTACCGACACCACCGACCCTCACTCGGCAAATCTTGGATGTTCTAAAAGGCACCTTTCAAAAGTCACACCAAGCTAGCACTAAATACACAAAGCAAGAAAGTAGAAACCAGCAGATGGGCAAGCCCCGGCAGGACGGCTTGCCTTATTTATATCACTAGAAAAACTGGCCCCAATTGATTTCTACACTAGAAATAAGCCTGCGCTAAGGTTATGCAGTGTTTGGTGAATCCATATACGTATATGTATACAGAAATAAAGTTCTAATACTAACTGTCTCTATTCTATAACTCCGACCGAATTGGACACGTAAGTTTTTGATGGTAAACGATTTGGTTGCCGTTGGTCGAGGTCGAAAGTAATTTAATTTGTTTTGTTAGTCAAAATTTGTTTATGTTTGATTAGAAAAAATGGTGGAAGATAAGCCCTAGCCTACACGTAAACACAACCAGATATTAACTTTCTCAAACAAATAACAATAGGATGCTAAAAAAAAACTACCTTTAGTATGGGCCTACCCCTAAAGTCCTGTGCGTTCCCTTTGTTCATGGAATTATACCATTTAAAACTAGGGTTGCCGTTTGATAATCGATATATCGATCGATACGATTATTTCCCAAAACGATCGATAATCGAATAGCTCGCCCGCCCAAAATTTTGTAATTTACCACCCGCTCTGCAGAACTTCATAAGACTTCCAGTCAAGACATTAATCGCTTTATTCCGTGAAAAATTCGTCCACTGCGAGATCTACAACACGCGTAAGGCGTGAAGTACGAAGTGCCTGCACTGCTGCAGTATAGGCAACTAGCATGACGCGTGTGTGTTACGGGCGGCAGCACTCCCGCGCCGATTGCTCAACCTCGGCGCGTCACAGCCGATATTGTAGTAAATTGCTCAAGGTCAACAAGTATTTTATCAAGATGCACTCCTCTCCACTCCACGTCAACTCGGTATCGCTTTATTTCATTCCGTAGTGCTACGATAATATATTATCTTATCAGTTCTCTCACACCAATTACGTCGTCTTCCAAACTAATGTCCAGCATTATTCATCTCATCGCGTAAGGCGTAATAAATATCGGAGCAGTGAATAGTTAAACTGATAGCTCGTAAATGAATGAACGACAATCACAACAAAAGCTGAAATGAAACTTCACAGCACCACGATTTCCAAGAACACAACAAAGACAACGCTCAAGCCGGGTAGCGTCTGTCTATTCCAAGAAGCGCGCTGCTTCGGGCCGTCCAGACGCGTGGGGGGGGGGGAGAGCTCGTGAAAGACATTGCTAGCGTGGAAAAACCCCGTTTTGAGCAAATAATAAGAACAAAAGGATGCACTCGCAAAAGGTCTATGTTCCGCATCGGTATACGAGCAAGTTAAGGCCTAATTTTTTTATTCGATTTTTGATCGACTTAAAATATATCGATATTTATCGAACGATAATCGATTTCACATGCGCGATTATCAATATCGAAATTCAGATCGAACGGAAACCTTATTTAAAAAAAAACATTTCTCCCAGATTGGAAATAATACACACATCTATTTCATTATGTCATTTCGAAGATGTGACAATTGACTGCGATTCATTTGTTGACATTTGACCGACTGCACTGCCATGTGAATCATACCTGTCGACCTAGACCAACCACAACCGAATCGATTATCGTCGAAAACGTACGAATCCAATTCGGTCAGACATAGAATAGGGGTCCTGGGCCCAGTGTTTAAAAGTCCCAATAGGCCAAATGCTAAAGTAAAATAGGGCAGCCATGTTTTCCCACGGCCTGTTAGATGACATCAGCGAGTGATAGCTCTGTGAATATAGTGAACCATATATAGAACCGAATATTCACGAGCGGTAGGTATCTTCCAGACCCTTTCATTTACATATGAACGCGGGTATACAGTAAATATCAGTAAATATAAACTATAACCTCTGCTGTCAGTGCTGTAAATTGTTTGTATAACAAGTAGCAAACCCTCAAATGCTTAATCATTGCTCATTGGTCATTGCAAGAAAAAGAAAAAGAAACATTTTTTAGAGCCTATTGTTGTTTTATAATCATAGTTCATACAATATCAAACTAGAACCAAATAAATAAATTCACCCAGTGACCCACGACACCCATGTATAGTTTTGCTGCACTTAACCCCAGCCTAGTTCATGTCCAAGATGCTCATTCCCCTTTCCCGAATAAATAATTTTAATTAGCCTATTGATGAATCTTAAATGTACACTAGGCCTATAATTCCAGTTGGCTAGACCTTCACTACACTTCAAAAGTGTAACCTAGATTTTACTTCATGCACAATACAAAAACAGTGTGAATATTAGTACGAGCAATTGTGATTATGATTATGTTGAAAAAGTCAACAATATTAGGACCATAGAGAAATTATAAATTACCATTGTCTGCATCCTCCAAACTCTCCCAGCTTTTGAAGTGTCTTATCCCAGCATCAACAATTCCAAAGCTGAGGATTGGATTAGGAAGAAGGAACTGTGAAATTGAGCGGATGTAGGCAAACCTTTGATTTGGTTCGGGATATCTATAGATCTGCATGACATACAGCAGTTTGTTGGAGATGTCAGAGATGATAAGGTAGTCTGCACTCAAGTCTAGACTAACTTTTAGCCTAACATTACTGGGGCTGTCTGTAGTAAATCTAATTGTTTGAAGACATGTCCAGGTCTCGCACGACCAAACCTTGAGTTCGGAGTTGTCCACGGCACCAGTTATACAGAACTTCCAAAACTGGTCACTGGAAAGAAAAATAATATGAAATCTTAAGTACTTCTGTAATACATATCCCCCCAAAATACAAAAATTTGTAAAAAAAAACGGCAGCAAGCTCTCCTTCCAAAGTCTTCGGCTGTGAATACTGTGAGATATAGAAGTTGAGCCAGCATTTAATTCTTTCTCCCTAGTTTCGCATTGAAAAGAAGTAAGATCATTTCACCTGTTGACGAGCGCCAAGCCAACCATTTTAGTGGTAAAAAAAGTAAAATTTTAAAACTCAAAACAAAATCATAGAAAAATTACATGGCCATTGAATTTTTAGAGTCCTTGTACCAAATAAATAGCCAAGTAATTTTTTTATGATTTGGAGTGTAAAAATTTTACTTTTTTACCAGGGAAAAATGGTTGGTTTGGGCGCTCGTCAACAGGCGAAATGATCTTATTTTCTTTTCAATGCAAAACTAGGGAGAAAGAATAAAAATGCTTGGCTCAACTTCTATATCTCACAGTATTCACAGCCGAAGACTTTGGGAAAGGAGAGCTTGGCTGCCGTTTTTTTTTTACAAATTTTTGTATTTTGGGGGGATATCACATCTTTTTGTTGTTTGTATCATATCAAGGGTGAAATACGTGTAAAGGGGGATGCAGTGCCTTTTAAAACAATTGTCTAGAAACAAAAGCTTCCACTTTTGTTTTTTTACAATCTGTATTTGGGGCAATACAATGTTTTTAATAAATTTCCTATGGTTAAAGTCGTCTTGGGTGTTTGTGTGAATGATTTGTTGACCGGAATATAACACATTGACGCTAATTTTAACAACAATTAAAATATTAAAATTGTATTAAAAACGACCTTAAGTTTTTCCCAAAGTTAAGGGTGGTAGGGAACAGTGGGGTGAAAAATTGCTAGCCTCCTGGCAGAATTATTATGTTTCATATTATTATGTACCATCATGCCAATTTCATGCTGATAATCATTCGGTGCCTTCATGGTGAATGCTGGAAATTAAGGTAAAAATAACATAAACTATTAGGGATGGGCGTTGAAAAAATGTGGGTTAGGAAATGAGAAAAGGCCGATGGGGTTAAAACACATGAAAACATAATTTACTAAATTTGAATAAAAATTCAATTTTGGGTTAGAGCTATGAATTATTCCAATTTGGGGGTGTTGGGGGTGGAACAGGCTATCGCTTGCCTCTCGGCGGATATTTTTCATATTATTATGTACATCATGCCAAATTTCATGCTGATAACTCATTCGGTGCCTTCATGGTGAATGCTGGAAATCAAGGTAAAAATAATATAAAATTTATAAGGGTTTGGGGGTTGAAAAAATGGGGTTTTTAGGAAATGAGAATAGGCCGATTGGGTTAAACACTTTAAAAACATAATTTTAATAACTAATTTGAATAAAAACATCAATTTTAGATTTAGAGCTATGAATTATTCCAATTTTAGGGGGTGTTGGGGGTGGATAGGCTACGCTTGCTCTCGGCGAATTATTTTCAATTATTATGTACCATCATGTCAAATTTCATGATGATAACTCATTAGGTGCCTTCGTGGTGAATGCTGGAAATAAAGGTAAAAAATAATATAAACTATTAGGGATGGGGGTTTGACAAAATGTGGTTTAGGAAATGAGAATAGACCGATTGGGTTTAAAATAAAACACATTAAAACATAATTAACTAATTTGAATAAAAATTTAATTTTGGGTTAGAGTTTTGAATTATTCCAATTTTGGGGGATGATTTAGGGGGTGTTGGGGGTGGAATATCGCTTGCCTCTCGGCAAATTATTTTTCATATTAGTATGTACCATCATGCCAAATTTTCATGCTGATAACTCATTGGGTTGCCTTCTTGGTGAATGCTGGAAATCAAGGTAAAAAAAATATAAACTAGGGGGAGGGGGGTTGAAAAAATGTGGTTTAGGAAATGAAAATAGGCCGATTGGGTTTAAAACACATTAAAACCTAATTTTAATAACTAATTGGAATAAAACCCCAAATTTTTAGATTAGAGCTATGAATTATTCCAAGTTGGGGTGGAATATTGCTGCCTCTCGGCGGATTATTTTTCATACTATTATTACCATCATGTCAAATTGCATGATGATTACTCATTCATTAGGTACCTTCGGGGTTTAAATGCTGGAAATCAAGGTAAAAATAATATAAACTATTAGGGATGGGGGTTGACAAATGTGGTTTATATAATGCGAATAGGCCGATTGGGTTTTAAAACACATTAGAACATAATTTTAATAACAAATTTTTGGTTTAAAAATTCAATTTTGGGTTAGAGCTATGAATTATTTTAATTTAGGGGATGATTTAGGGGTTGTTGGGGGGGGAAATATTGCTTGTCTCTCGGCGGAAGTATGTGAGTCTGAGGTAAATCTAAGTGTGGTCCAAGTTTCATAGTTCTAAGATGTACCGTTTTCTCTGTAGGCTCTTATTCCTCTCTGTCAGAATCCCACCCCCACCCCCAACCCCCCAACCAACCAACCAACCAACCAACCAACCACCAACCAACCAACCAACCAACCAACCAACCAACCAACCAGCCAAGCCGAAAGATTTTCGTTGTTTTTACGCACTTTTTTTAACACAGAACGGGTTATCGGATCGGGCTGATTTTGTTTTTGGTATGTCATGGACCACAGATCAGGTCATATACAGAGTTTCAAGAGTGTAAATCTTTTGGGACGGCGTGTGCAGATAGCGAAAACCCCCCAACTCGGGTAGGAGTAAACAGGGTTGAGTTATCATCGCCTACTAGCAGTCGCGGCGCTTGGCTGTATCTACCTACACCATATTTTCTCCCCAGGTCATTACAAGCATTGCCTCCAGACCAAGTTTATGCTTTGTGTTAGAAAGTGTTCTATAGATATGGGTGCCGCATCGGCAAAATTCTTGTCGGAAGCCGTGAGGAACACGTCTCCCCAATAAGTTTACGGTTGAACGCCGCTCGCCGTCACTTTTCAGTGCTAATCAGTCGCAGAGTGCGAGTTATAAGCATTCAGGCTCAATCAAGTAAACAAGGACTTACCCGTTTTGACAAGAGATTATTTTGTGGTGGTGGTGGTGATAATGATTCCAACAAATGGCTAGTTTGGCTCTTTGGCACCTCATTCTCATCAAATGACCCCACTCTCATCCCAAATACAAAATATTTACTATGGTTATTATGGTAGGTCTATGTGCATGACTTCAACTGGGATACAAAATCAGTTTTGAGAGTCGTCTTCACTTACCACACTTAACTAGAATGAAATTATGTAAGTCTGCCCCTAGGGCCTAAAGTAGAATATTCTTAATTAAATAAAAATCTCCCTTCCTTACTCAGGATGGGGCGTGAAAGCCTTGTGATTGTCAATGAATGTCAGCAATGACAGTGGTTTCTCTCCGTGGGGCTGCCACTCATGCAAACACCGTATAGGGATGATGTGGTTCATGTCCACTTGGAAGAACTTAATAAAGCCGTCTTCGCTAACTGTTGCAATAGCCGTCCCATCCGGAGAAAATGATGCATCCACTATCGGCGCTGTATGTTCCCCAATCTCTAGATAGCCGTTCTCATCTGAAAATAAATAGGCTGGTGTAACACAAGACAGAATTTTGCTATTGCCTAAAATTTGCAGCATTAGGGAAAGAATTTCTTCATTTGAAACTTACCTAGTAGACTAGTGGTATTCTTTGGAAAGCATTTATATTATATTATTACAAATGCAATACCAAATCTAAACTACAAATATTAAAGTTAATGGAGATGGATTTTATAAAAGACATTAGGCAACTTAACCAATTGTGCCAGTATAAAACAAAAAAAACAATTATTGGTCAACTGTGGCTACTTACAAATACAAATTTTTACTTCAAACTGGGATTACATTTGATATATTGCATAAAATACACAAAAAAATCATCAAAGTAACCACATGTTCAATAGTCAACATCTTAATCAGAAATGGGGAAAAAATTATCTTTAAAAAAAAATATATACATATTTGCTAAAGTAACCCCATGGAATGGTGCAACTTTATACCTCCAAAAGAATAGCTAGTAAAAATGAGCATTGGGAGTTGGGGACACATGGAATAACTTTGTACCTACTGACAAAATAAATATTAGAGGCATACTAAAGAACATGTTTTTAAAATTTTTAAATGTGATATGTAATTAATTGAATACAATGAAATACACTGCAAGCTATTAAGTAACATAATTTATAAACATAAGAGTTCAGATTAAAATTAAATCCATAATGCCCATTAAATCATGGTCTTAAGTAGCCCCATGTTAAAATACAAGCATGCGGCATGCCACAGAACTTAAGTTGGTAGAGCACATTAGTAGCCAACCATAACAAAATTTAAGTCTATAATTTAGGCGGTACATTTCATACTATTCTACAATATAGAAAAATAATGCAGTAGGTAGCCCCAACTGACGTAGGTACTAGGGATGACATGGCGGAATCGATTCCAAATTGGAAGAATCGATTATTCACTAGACAGTTTAAACGTTCGCGCGTCGGGTTTTGAGGCGTGGCAGAACGGTGAACCGCGTGTCTACTGTCCCTTCCTCTCCCCACCAGACATTGATCGTACACAAAGGCAGGCAGTACGGTCAACAGACGACGACGCAACGTTGCGAAATAAATCGTTCCGTGACTAACAGCGGGCAAGACACGCATTCATGGACTCCGCAGAAATATCGCCGCGTATTACAGGTTCCACAGAAAATGACCACCAAAATAACTGTGCGTACAATAAAAAGTTTTTTCTTGGGAATCGATTCCAAAACAATTTTTAGGTTACTAGGAAAACGCTAAAGTCCCGCCGCGTTGATGGATGAGCCGGAGCGTAAGTTTTAAGTTTGCATGAGACCACTTTTCCTTTGCAAGTGCTTTGTGAAATATATTGTAGGTGATTGTTGTCAAGTTTCTATTGTTACTTGTGAATTGTTATTATAAACCTCAAAAAGATCATTGGATGAGCGTAGCGAGCGCAGCGAGCGAAGTGAAGATTCAATTTCACTTCACTGGAGAAAAAAATCCGGAATGTTTTGTTCCTTTTTTCTTTCTTTTTTTTCTTTTTTCTTTTGATTTTTGTGTGTCTGTTAACACGATTTCGGCTAAACCCAAATACTCCAATTGCGATGAAATTTTTGGAGGTCTATGAAATCCTGAACAAGAACTGCAGGGGGGGGGAAAATGGGGATCGAAAATTATTTCTCATAAAAATCGAAATTTTTACGTTTTTTTTTCGTTTTTTTAAAAAAATTCTTCGACTTATCACATCTACTGCTTTTCCGATTGAAAATGTTTTTTTTCCAAAACCCTTTAATTTTGAATTTAATTTCGTGTGAATTTTTGAGCGAATCGAAAATTATTTCTTACGAAAATCGAAATTTTAAAACGTTTTTTTAAAATTTTTAAAACATTTTTTGATTATAACACCTACATGCTTTTCCCCTGAAATTTTTTTTTCACAGAAGGGCATTCCCTTTAGTTTTCCCCAGATGAGTGTTGCATCATGTTTTTTTAATTTTTTTCAAATTTTGCATGTTGATACCTATACCTGGCCCTATTAAGATTTCAAATCCAAGTTTCTAGATTTTTTGGATTCCCGTTCACTTTTTAGGCTTCGAGTGCCCCCCGCCCGCGTAGCGTTATTTGCTTTTGTAGCTTAGGGGGAAATAAAATGGGTTTTGAGAACCGTTTGGAATATCAAAATAATAAGACAAATTTTTTACTAAAATAAAATCTTTCATTACATCACTTCAATTTTGAACAATTTTAATTTTTCTTGCTTACGAGGCAGCCAAATATTGACAACGTTTTGGCTTTTTTGCTACTTTCAATAAATTTTTAATAGGGAAGGGGTGAAACAACAAAAAAATTTTTTGTGAGTAAAAACTATGAGTACAACCTTTTAAAGGGTTGGAAAAAAAAAGTGTTGTTTTAACCCCTTATGCCTAAAAAAAATTTCGAAAAGGGAAACAAAATCAAAAAGTACCCCTTTGAGGTTTTTTTTTCAAAAAAGGGGTAGGTCCAAAAAAAAATTTAAAAATGCCATAAGTGCTTGATCCAAAATTTTTAAATATATAAAAAATTTGTCATGTTTTTTGTTTGGTTTAAAATTTACAGTTTTTACAAAAGTCAAAAACCATTTAAATTTTACAAAAAGAAAAAATAAGGGTAAAATATGTTAAAATGTAGATTTAGTTTTCAAATGTTTCTGAAAATATAAAAATATTCATTAATCTTTAAATCTTAATTATCTTTAACTTTTTGAAAGGCCTTGCCCTTTAAAGTTTGGGTTTTTCTGATGCAGCTTTTACTCCAGCAAAGAGCATTAGTAATACAGATTATGAGATGCTCGTTGCCGCGACAACCCCAAAAGGAAATTTAAAATCGCAGAATGTTTTCCGTTTCACTTTCACCCATCTGAATCTTTACTGACATTTTGAAAACAGGGGGCCTACTGGTTCTGTGGGAAAAAAAAGCAATTTTTGAATCCTTTTTTTCCCCCAAAGATCGAAACTGTTCCTAACCACCACTTGTGATCATAGATCCAGGCAACATAATCCGGAGCTTTATGTTTTGAATACTTGCTTGAGTTCAAATAAATTGGGTTTGAAAAAATGGTAAGATCTTGTTTTTGGGGCCCCCCAACTGCATTGATAACGTTGAGCTAGAGGTTTTCTTTTTTTAAACGTATTTTTTGAAGTTGGCTACATAAAAAAAAACTTAATCCCTTTGACTTTTTCATCAAAAAATTAAACATCTCGTAGGAGTTTTGATAGATTATCTAATGTTTTTGTGGTTTTTTTCGAAACAAGATTTTTAAAACTGTTCCCCCAAATCCCTCGCATGGACCTTTGCCATGCGGTAGGCAAAAAAATGCCTTTCAGCAAAATAATTAAAATCCTCAAAGTGATGGCACAAGTTGGTGTTTTTTGTTTGTTTTTATATGACTTGCAGCACCGTCACAAAGTAAAAAACTTTTTTTACGTCGGGAGCAAAAGATTTCAAAATTCTGAACTACTTTCTAAAAAAAAATGCATACACTGCAGTAGTCTATGCTGAAAGGGGTCACTGATAATGCCCACTTCTCGAAGTTAGCTAATTTTTTGCTCATCTACCATGTGGGCCTATAGATCACAAAGGGGTGAAGGTAGCTTGATTGTTCACCAATGAAACTCGTACTCTTCCCTGCATCACAAAAGTAAAATTTTCAGAAAAAATCTCCACTTATTATGCTTCAGCTGGTTTTAATTTTTTTTTCCTTTGTTTATATATTCTGCCTTTTAGTGGCAAAAAAATGGCTTTTTCAATCATGAGTTTATCTTTTAATTACTCAAAAGTCTTTGAAATTTGTTTGTTACGCCATTAAGTCCAACGATTGGTGGGGCCCCATTGCTTGTATTGTATTTTTCGTCCCAATTACATCGTCATTTTTTACGGCATCAAATTGTGCTTCAAGCTTGCAGGTCCGGGGGTTTTGTGCCCTCCCCTGACAGGTTTCTTTTTCAAATCACAAAAAAATGAACCTAAATCTTTTTTGTAACGTTTTGTTTTTGGGCTGTTTTTTACCCTGTCCGGTTTTTCCCCCCCCCACCCCCCTACCCAAACACATTCCCCAATCAAGTTATTCCTCATCAAAAATTTCAAACTTGATTAAACCCTTTCCCCCTAGTGTTCCCCCCTTCACCCTATCTTTTGGGGCTAGTAAGAAATTTAAAACATAGTCAAAGCTAAAAAAGGGATGAAGATCTAGTTCCCAAATAGTCGTTTTTTTTAACATTTTTGTAAAATCTGTAACTTTAAAACCAACAAAACAACATGAAAAATTTTGATTTTTAAAAAATTCATATGATCAAGCAATTTTGGCTATTTTGAATTTTTTTTAGGCCCTCCCCTTTTTTTGTCAAAAAACTCCCCTAAAAGGGGTACTTTTTGATTTTGCCCCATTTTTAGAATTTTTTTTCAGGCATAAGGGGTTAAAAAAACACATTTTTTTTTTAAAACCTTTAAAAAGGTATGTACTCATAGTTTTTACTCAAAAAAAAAATATTTTTTTTTGTCCCCCCTTCCATTTTAAAATATTTATTGAAAGTACCAAAAAGCCAAAAGCGTTGCAATTTTTGGGCTGCTTGTTGCAAGAAAAATTGAAGTTGTTCAAAATTGAAATGATGTTGAGAAAGATTGTCATTTTAGTAAGAAATATTGCTTATTTCATTTTGATATCTCAAACGGTTCTAAAACCTTTTTCATTTACCGCTACTAGCACGAAAGCAAAAAACGCTATGCGGGGGACACTAAAATGCCTAAAATATGTAACGGTTCTCCAAAAAATCTAGAAACTTGGTTTTGAAATTTTAATAAAATTAGGCTTTTTAAAACTCGAAGTGGCCGACATCTGGTGAGAGAACGGCAGCTGCCAGTGCGTATAGCTGTCTGCATGGCCGTGTTTAGAATGGGGGAAACGGGGATAAAAATGAAAAATAATGCCCCAATATCGACAAAAAAGAAATAATGAATTTTTTTTCAGTCCCCCCAATGTTGTAATAAACGGGTCGTCTTCGAGTGTGTTGTTTCAAATTCCCCTAGAATTTAAAATATAAACATAAATGGGCTTTTGCCAAGCCCTGTCAATAACTAGAGGGGGGCCCACTTTGGTTTAGCGACCATTCAAGGAGAAGATTCTTTTTCTGTTGTACCGGAAAATAAATATAATTAAAATAGTTTGTGATTGAAATTAGGTCTTTTAAACAAAAATAGGGAAGAGTCTGAGTATCCCTACCAAAGTCCTACCCCCACTCACCACAACAATAACCTTTCAGAGGCCTAGGCTTACATTTGGGTAGGCCTAGGGCCCCAATGGGTAGCCTAGGGTTGAATAACCCAGGGGTTGGTACACAAAGTGGGAGGCTAAGGGGTTTGGTAGGATAATTTGAGTATTGTAGGCCCAGGAGAGGACTGTAATCTAGGTTAGGGCCTGGGGGGTTTTCCCATTGACGTATAGGCATTATAGCTAGGGCCCAAAGGCCCAACCAATGTTTACAGTAAACCAAAATGCAAAAATATACTAGGCCATATTATAGATGCCAGTGATGTTTTTTAAGGGTGTTTTGTCATTCATATAATAGGCATGGGGCTACCTGTGTAGGCCTAATGGCCTAGACCCTAAATGCTTTTTAGGCCTAGACCCGCCATTTAGGGCTATCATATCTGAACTAGGGGGCCCAGGGGGTAGGCCTGTCTATAAAAAGTAAATTTTGAAAAAAAGAAATTTATGAGATGCTTTTTCAATCCATGGACCAATGACATGATGAAACATTCAATGATTTTTTTAAATGTATTTTTATCCGATGACAGTTTCAAAAATTCGCGGCTGATTTTTTACATGTTAAATTTTTTCACATTTCTTGTTTACTGCGATACCACTGTTAAATTTTTTTTGACATGTTGTGGCACATGTTTTGTGAAAACTGTGACAAGGGCCGGTTGAATTTTAAAAAAAATTTTGGGGACATCATTAAATTTTATCATCAACAACCCCCTTTATTCTGAATGGATGGGGCATTTGAAAAGCATATTTGCAAGTGACTTGCTAAGGTGACACCCTTTAAAATCATTCCACCTTTCTCTATCACCATCACCCTTTATCCACTGTAGGGTACCATTTACCAAAGTCATAAAACGCGTACTATGCTGTTACGACTCGGAGATTTTATGTTTAGAACGCGTCTATTTTGGCCCTTAAATTTTTACAAAACCTTTTCTTTTTGACATGGAGTAACCACTTTTGATTTATGTGACTGTTGTGGCAAATGTTTTGCCAACTTTGACAAGGAGGGGGTCTGAATTTGGCAAAAAAAAATTTTTGACATCATTCACATATTGTCAAGCAACAGCCTGACTGCATCTTACGGGTGGACAATTAACTGAAATTGCAAATGACTTGACCTAATAATAGGTGCACACATTAACAAATCATTCCCCACCTTTCTCTATCACCATCACCTTCATCCATGTAGGGCACCTTCACCAATGCTAAAACTAGCGTTATGATCGAGATTTTATGTTTAAACCCTTTTTTTTTTTACCCGTTAAATTTTACAAAACACATTCTTTTTTTGACAGAGAGTATAACCCTTTTGATATATGTGACAGTTTTGGCAAAAGTTTGCACAAACTTTGACAAGGGGGGGGGTCGAATTTGGGCAAAAAAATTGTTGACATCATTTTCATCATCTTTTCAAATCAAGCCTCGGGTCTTCGGAGGGGCACTGCAAATTTTCAATGACTTGACCTAATAAATAGTGCTACCACATTAACAATCTTCCCCACCTTTCTCTATACCATTTACCTTTACACCTAGGGGACCTATTACTAAAGCATAAAACCATGCTGTTCACTCGGGGAGATTTTTATGTTTAAGAAAAGGTTGATTTTTGGGTCCCTTTTAATTTTTACGAAACAATTCTCTTTTTTACAGTGGAGTAACCACTTTTGAATTTATGTGCATGTTGTGGCAAAAAGTTTTTTCACAAACTTTGACAAGGGGAGGGGTTAATTTGGGCAAGATTTTGTTGCATCATTTCATAAGATTTCATCATACGTCAATCAACAGCCTCGCAGCTTAAGATGGAAAAATTTGAACTGCAAATTTGCAAGTGACTTGACCCAATAATAGTGCACATCTTCAAATATTCCACCCTTTCTCTACCACCACCTCATCATCACCATACCAATGCATAATGCTTTTAGGCTGGGGATGTTTCTGTGCATATTCGTACCCGGGACCCCCAGTCCCATGTATTTTTGGTTTTGGGGAATGTAGTCATTTTTTTAACGGTAAGCTACCTTAATGAAAGGGGGGTTTGTAGCAGTAGGCCCCAGCAACTAAGAAAAAAATGGCAAGGAGCAAAGATCAATTGACCAAATTTCGGACACGGTAGGTATATGTTTTTATAAACATGGGTAATTTTTTTTAGGGTTAATGTAAGGTAAGCCCTACATTGATACTTTACAGTTGCTTGTGCTAGGTTTGACTAAATGATTGTGTACGCTTTGGTTTAGGTTCCTTTAATGAAGGCCCACTTTTAAAAAATGCAATCCACCCGGGGGTTCCTAGGCCTATGCTAGCCTAGGCCTAGTGAAAAACGCTTTGGCCTACAGGTTTGTAAACACAAGTTTTTATGCTTTTTGGAAAATTTTAAGGTAGGCCACATTTCACTTTACATTTTGGGTTGTGCTAGACTGAGTTTTTACGCTTGTTCAGGGGCCCATTTGAATGAAAAAAGCTGGGTTTTTAGGCTTGGCTATACATGTTTTGAAACCCATTTCAGATTTGGATAATGTAAGGTACACTGTACTTTTCTGTGCTTGTGCTGTGAGTTTTTGGGTAGACTGAGTTTTACGCTTTTTAAGGGGAATTTTTTAAAGAAAAAAACAGTCCCCAAAACTGGGTTCCCACTAGGCTGCCCCAGCCCTAGGCCTAGCCTTAAATAAGTGTAATACAAATGTTAGGGCCCAGCCTACATACTAGTGGTTTGGGTATTAATTAAAATTTAAAGAAGGGCCCCATTTCAATAGGTCCTAGGCCTACTATTTTTATGAGGAAAAAAGTCCAAAAATACGTGTGAAGGACCCTGCCACCTCTAGCCCCTAGCTTCGTTTCACCGTGAAAAAACCCATACCATTAAATTTCGCTTTTTTAAAAAATTCGTGTTTCAATAAACGATTTTAATGGGAAATCGCAAAAATACAATGATAGCCCTTTTAATACGGCACAAAAGCTGCGTCAAAACCATACAAACCCCAGGTTTAAGTCCGATTTACGCACGAGCTCCCTATTGGGTTCGATTTCAGCGTCCCATGACAGTTAAAGCGTTGGTATCAACATGCAAAATTTTAAAAAAAATTAAAAAACATGAGCAACAACTTTTTTTTTTTTGGTGAATCTAAATGGAAGACCCAGAACCTTTAAATTTTTTAAATTAAATTTTCGTGGAAATTTTTAGCGCAAACGAAAAATCATTTCTCATGATAAACCCCAATTTACGATTTTTTTTCAATTTTTTAAATTTCTTCGGAAAAAAACCCACATGCTTTATCCGATTTTGTTTTTTAAAAT
>JAMZAV010011780.1:0-20665 GCA_024449915.1 Sweltsa coloradensis
AACTCCCCCGGGGGCTGTGCGCGCTCACGATCATGCACTTTACCCAATAAAGATAGTTCCTACCCATGAATAATCTTAGATAACACTACTTACAAAACCCACATACCCCTTTCACTAGTAGTGCTGACCATTGATATTTTGAGGTTACAACAATGTTCAAAACGTGGTAGGTCTAAGTTCAGAGATTTCGAAGGTCCCCTACGATTTTCATCAAGATCGCATATTGCCGTGTGCCCAGTAGAGAACGAACAGACAGAGAAGAAAATAAACTTACCTTGTTTTTTTTGTTTGTTTATTTTGAAAAACCTCAATGCACTTAACTTGCAGCATCGATATGACCTCGCCGCCCCGCACCTTTCGAACGCCACCTTTAGCACCGCACAGCGCACGGCTCCGAGCGTTGGCTCGCAGGCAGTCGTCTCCCGCCGGTCTCGTTCCCCACGGGCCACGTTGGGTTCGCACCACACTGGGCGTCGCCCCGCCGCACGTAGAGTCGCCGCGGCTCTCTCTCTCTCTCCCGTCTACGGACGTTAAAGAGATGAAAAGACGGGCAGCGGGCCGGCCACCGAAAGTGGTGCGTGCCGCGCTGCGTTACTCTGAACTCTGCCTAGTGCCTCGCTTTTCAGTCGGTCTGTTATTCTTGTCGTAGGTGGACGTTTTTCGTCACCGCTCATCGTTCTGGGGACAATGCTGGATGAGTGACAGGTGGATTAGTTGTTTTAGGTAGCCTGCCAGACGGTGCAGTTGGTGGGGGGTGGCAGTACCAGGTTCCAGTACCAGGCCTAGGCTTCACTTCTGCTCTGCCTGAAATTAATTTTTGGTACGTATGACAGATTTATGTTGGCCTTTGCCCCCTTAGTGTGGGTCTTATCATGACTCAAAATTCAGATTCTGATCCGAATCCTTAGATTGTAAGGAAATGTGATCAAATTCCATTTCGCATTCCGATTCTTCAGCAGAGGTTAGATATGATTCAGATGCAAAATCTTCATCATCATCTATATCGACTAGTTCTGCCATAGAACTAATGAGTTTTCAGATTCTAGATCTGGATCTGTGATTCATCCTCTGGCTGAGCAACTGCAATGTCTCGGTATGACTTACGGGTGTTGATGTTGAAACTTCAAGTCTTTTTGAAGGGTTTGTAGCCACCGTCTTAGAGTCCAGTTTAAGCTGATAAAAATAAAATAAACATACTTGAGTACATACAATTTACCATGTGATAAGTAAATGTTAATAAAATAGTAAATTTAACTTCTGTTTAAGCTACTTACTTTCAAATTTTGTTTTATAAACACAAGGTTACTGGCGCGTTTCGTAGTCAGTCTATTGCGCTTAAATGAATGGACATCTTTATACGTGCTAAAAGTTCTCTCGCACGCTGCAGATGTAGCAGGCAGCTTAAGAATTTTACTCGCAACTTGCGATAGTGACACGTGGGAACAAAAAGCATTTCACCAAACATGTCCTTCCATTTTTGTTGATGCCGTCCAGAGATATTCCTTTGCAAAGACTCCAGATTTAGCTGATACTGCCCAAGTTCAGCCATCAAAGTTTCTTCATCAATATTGTCTGCCTTTGTAGCCACTTCACCAGATAAATGCAGCTGCATCAACTTTATCATCAGATGATAAATGTTCACCTGTATAATAAGGGTCCATCAGGTTTGCTGCTTTGTGTACATCTTGAAGGCAAAGTCTTTTCGCAACTTTAATATATCAAAAGCTTCTTCTGCTCGTGCTTGAGACATGGTGCATTTTTTACATGCTCTTCGAAGGACAATGATAGCTCGCTGAAAATCTTGCATGTGAGGCTCATTTGTGGCTTGTCGGCCTCAATTACAGTGATCCACGATGCAATGGTTTTAGCAAAAGATACAAATGCTGTGCCTTGTCTCAAAATACATCACTTAATATGGACCTCTTGGCATTTGCAGATATATCCTTTCACATCGTTCGTCTATGTTGACGGCACATATGGCAGCTTTATTCTTAAGGGCAATCCCTAGACCCAATATGATTTCTAAAGAATACAGTAAAGACGTCTGAAAAGCAAGTAGAATGTAAGATGGACTTAATAAAGGAGCGGATTTTTTTTTGACGGGACATAACCTCAGAATCACAATTATATTCAAATTACTGGAATCAGTTGCTCAAGTTCAAAATTGAATTACCTATGCCCAAGGCCTAATTGTCAGCATTCCTAGGCTAGGCTTAATATTATTAAACTGGTCCAAAGCCTAGGCCTAGTTTAAATTGCTCCAATATAGCCTAGGATGACTAGACTAGACCAAAGCCTTAATACTCAAGAAAAAATACTAGGTTGAGCCTAGGCTTGACCTTCCTACTCGAGAAAAAAATACTAGGCCTAGGTAGCCTAGGCCTAGATCATAATTATTATTAAATAGGTTGTAGGCTAGGTCTATTTCTTTACTACTGGCCTGAATAGGCAGGCAGATGTAAACCTAGCAAATATCATTCATATATATACATAGGCCAAGGCTCCATTCAATGTTTAATTTGTTCATTATTCAATAGGGCCTAGTAGGCCTAGCTCAGTGGCAAGCCTGGACTGATTCAGATTTATAAAGTTCTGTACTTATTACAGCAACTATTATTATCTGCACTAGCACTACTGGTTGGCCTAGGGGCCTGTATTATTAAATAATATGTTAATCTACTTACCATTAGTAATTTTAGACTTCGTTTTTTAGGTTAAGGGGTCTTTTACAGACAGGGGAGACTTGGAACAGTATTGTATATGTTTTAGCCTACGGGTGGCATTATTTGTTGTTTTCCATTTACAAAACTTACAAGATCTTTGGTTGTTTTTCAGTGTTTTATCACCATGATCTTTAGTTAAAAAGTACTTGTGTATAACTGAACTCTTTTGAGTCTTAATCTTGCAAGAAACTTCCTTGCATCCTCGAAGTCACTGCCTTCTAGGAACTCACAGCCACATGACTCATACTTCTGCACAGTTGGTAAATACAGCCTTCATTAATATAAAATGGAGACTGTATTAATCTACAAGGCCACTTGAGAATACTGGAGGCATAATATGTTAATTATTTTATAAAAAATTGATTTGAAATTATTTGAAATATTTCAACCAAAGTGGTTTGAAATATTTCAAACTTCGATCACTACTACTAACCATAAAGCAGTACATGTACATACAACTATACTACATACAACTATTAGACTAAACAATTCATCCCCACGTCGTGGTCGTCTCCGTCTGTGTCATCATCCGTCCGTGTTGTCTTTGTCGTCGCCGTCGGGGAGGTAGTCAAAGGGAAGGGGTTCCCCGACGCTGACCCAGAGCTCGCCGTTAGTTTCAGGGAGTGAAACTACCCTATTCACGGGCCAAACCGCGAGAAGGTGTCGAGTTGGAATTTGAAGGCCCGAGGGCCGAACTGATGGCCCTAATGTTCAACTCAGTGCCGAACTGATGGCCCTAATGTTCGCCTCAGTCGAGGAGACTGCCGTCGAGGCCTATTCTTGTAAGTATGTCTGAAAGAAAGATAAATGTCTGTATAACATAAGTGATTTCAAGGAAGCATGACATAGTTGCCTATGTGTATATAGGCTCTGCTCACTTAACGAGTAATGCGTAGACTATATAAAATGTATATAATGTATGTGATGTAAATGTAAAATGTAATTAGTAGTAGGCCTATATAATTTATCATATCCTATTAGTAAAGTAGTTCATTGTAAATTATTCTATGTTTATAGGCCAGGCCCTAGGTCTGTACAACAATTCTGACAATGCTTATGTTACGATGCACATGACTGACAATGAAGCACTGACAATGAAATGAACACACTGAATGGAAAGCGATTGTCAAGTTTTGATTTCATCGAGTCTGTCATTGACAGTCTGTGCTACGGGGAGAACGATAGCCACTATCGTACCCCCACTACGACCAGCAGCGGCACCACCGGAGGCAGATCGTCACATCTTCCAAAAGCTCCCTGGCCGCCAAGATTGTAAATGTGCAGTGTGTGGTCCTGAGAAGAAGAGGGAAGATCTTCTCACTGGTGTCCAGGATGCCAAGTCTTGAGCCCACTTGTATTGCTTAACGTCTCATATTTATGCAATTTGGCTAATCGAGACGAAAGGAGGGACGTAAGGGATGACGCGGGGGGACAAGCCTGTGCTGGTCAGAACCAGCCACAAGCGTATGGGGAGGGCAGAGGTTCCCCGACGTCGTGGTCGTCTCCGTCTGTGTCATCATCCGTCCGTGTTGTCATTGTTGTCGCCGTCGGGGAGGTAGTCAAAGGGAAGGGAAGGGAGGTAGTCAAAGGGAAGGGGAAAGTTCCCCGACGACGACGACAAAACCACGAGAAGGTTGCGAGTTGGAATTTGATGGCGCCCACTCGTTTCGAGTCGAGAAGTGAGTCAAGTTTCTCAGCCTATCCAACGTCTTAATATAAGAAGGCCTAGCCAAATCATGAATAAAACTGGCAAAATCCAACTTAGAGCGGATGAGGGAGCGATGTAGAAGTAACAAGGTTGTACGATCAGCTCTTCAATTAGTATTGCTGAGCACTCGTAGGATGTACTCTGCATTTTGAGGACACTTTAGGGCTAGGCTTACAAGATCTGAGGAAGGATGAGCCTTATCCTGGGAGAAGATGAAATTGAAGTGTGTCCACCGTGTGGTGAAATTGTTAAAGAGGACGGTGTCATATGTGACAGATGCGTAACACGTCCACACGAGACAAGAACAACAGACCGACTGCGAGGAGTGACTCTGCGCTGCGTGCGTGTAGGTAGTAGTCAAAAGGTGCGGGGCGGCGAGGTCATATCGAAGCTGGACGCAAGGTGCATTGACGTTTTTCAAATTGTGTTGATGGCAGTGGCGCATGTGCTTTTAGGTGTGTTATTAATTGGTTGTGAGTAATTTATGAATATAGGTAGTGAGGCTCATCGTGACAACACTATATTGTCGCAGATATCACATTTTCAGGGATTTTTCTTTTACTATGGACTAGCTGTAAAATGGTGCATTTTACCTCAAAAGCAATACTTGTAAATAAATACCGTTGCCATAAAATCGATCGCCAGTTGGCATTGCCTTCATTGCATTGCTGTATGAATAAGTTCATAAGTTAGCAATTTTATCCAGACGAAACTTTTGAGTCTGAAAATCTTTGAGCACGAGGAGGTTAAAAGTACTATGTGAAATGTTTCAGTTGTTTAACATACTGGTAGGTCTGTTTATTGCAAAATAGAACAACAATCTGTCCTTGTGAATCGTCCCTAGAACTTTATTAACCTATAGGCAGGCATACCCTATTCAATTACCTAATTGTTGTCCGTCAATATATATTAACAGCACACCAGCACAGTTGCATTATTCTGAAACGTCCGATAGCGGTTAAAAGGTGCGGGTCGTCGAGGTCAAATCTATACAACAACAAAAAACAGCACAGAAACCAGCACCACTATAGTGTGTCATACCTCTAATCTCGCACTGAACAGAAGCTAACACCGACCAAAGATAAACCGCACAACCTGTGCGGACGGAATAGATGGAGAACAACACTGAGATCATAAGACGATTTACGAGTAGCAAAAAACCTTTCAGTCTCGACAGAACAGACATTCTCTTACAGGTAACAGACATCTAGCTTAACACTTTCAGCAGAAACAGAAGCCAAAGCCATGTCCTGTGGAGGCCAAACAAGAGCGGAGCTAAGAGCGGAAAAAAGCACAGCATATAAACCGTGTCAAGGCTCTAATCTCACATTGAACAGAACCTAGTACTTTCTGAACATCGACTCCTCAGGCTGCACGGACGGAACAGACGGAGTACAACACTGAGATGATGAAGCACGACAGAATAAAGAGAGAACTAAACCTTCTAGTCTAGACAGAACAGACAACCTTCTGTTGAAAACAAACATTCAACAAAATTATGAATGAGAATGAGAACACAGCAAAGACTTGAACAGCAACACATACAGCAGCAACAGAAGCTAACTCTGTGTACTGAGGAGGCCCAATGAGACCAGAGACAAGAGCGCGGACAACACACGTCCACACGAGACAAGAACAACAGACCGACTGCGAGGAGTGACTCTGCGCTGCGTGCGTGTAGGTAGTAGTCAAAAGGTGCGGGGCGGCGAGGTCATATCGAAGCTGGACGCAAGGTGCATTGACGTTTTTCAAATTGTGTTGATGGCAGTGGCGCATGTGCTTTTAGGTGTGTTATTAATTGGTTGTGAGTAATTTATGAATATAGGTAGTGAGGCTCATCGTGACAACACTATATTGTCGCAGATATCACATTTTCAGGGATTTTTCTTTTACTATGGACTAGCTGTAAAATGGTGCATTTTACCTCAAAAGCAATACTTGTAAATAAATACCGTTGCCATAAAATCGATCGCCAGTTGGCATTGCCTTCATTGCATTGCTGTATGAATAAGTTAAGTAATAATAATAATAATAGAATAAGTGTATGAGTAAGTTGTGAACATTTGACAACAACATTCCTAACCTTAAAACATCAACCCTAACCTAGCTCCTTTAAACCATGGATGAATAAAAGAGGCGTAACTGGGCGTTTTTGATTGCTTGAACGTTTTAACAAATTCGTTAGGCCAGGAGGCGAAGATTGGTTATGATTACATTAATACACCGACGGATGCAACAAAGAATGGTAGGTCTCATTTAGAAATGTAGCTAAATGGATTAAATTGACTGATGCACCTTAATGAATTTAATGCACGTAAAACAGTGAAGCAGGCATTGGTGGGCCTATAACCATAGACATATTTCTGTCCTAGGTACAACGACCCCTTACTGTACAGTACAGGCAATGAGCCGAGACATTGTCGCTATTTGAAGCGGTAATCAAGCAAAAACTAAAGAGCACATTCGAATGACCACTTATACTCTCACTTCGTTCTCAAACAAATTGATAAAAAAGGGCCAGGGCTGGTCAACTGAATTTGAGGTAGGTCTGGCTACCACCACACTTTTTTACTTATTACATTATTACATTTTTTACTTATTGTTAACTATAGTATTAAAAATTGTACATACTACATAATATGTACGATAAAAGTTAATCGCTCCTGATCTTTGTATTTTTCTACTATGTAGGCCTACCTAAGCCTATATCATTCCAGGGATGTAATTTTTTACTTATTGTTAACTATATAGTATTAAAAATTGTACTATTACATAATATGTACAGTAAAAGTTAATCACTCCTGATCTTTGTATTTGTCTCCTATGTACCTAGGCCTATATGCATTGACTTTTTGACTTGACTCCCTTGGTAAATTTTATTTTCTTATGGTGTATATTTAGATCTGAGGCTAGAACTCATGGAGGAGTTCCCAAAGGTATTTGCTTCTAGTGGTCCACCCATTGTAGGGTATGAAGCAGAGCTAGTCCTGAAAGAGGGGTCCACCCCGAATTTCCACAAGGCATACTCAGTCCCTTACGCCTTGCAGCCAATGCATGTGTATATATGTATATGTATATATGTATGTAACATGTATATTAAACCGTTCACGTTTTAATCTTATTATTTAACAAATGTAATTATTTATCTTACTAAAATAATATACTCTTTGTGACTTCCACAGTGGTGACCCCGACGTGATCTATCAACGAGGTGGGTATAGGTAATAATTCAAAATCGTCATTCTTTGTCAAAATCCCCAATTCTTCAGATTTGCCCTCCATTAGATGCAGGAGTAATTGTACTTTCGAATAGGCCGTAACTAGACTTTGAGACAGACTTCCCTTAAAATATGTTTCTTCTCCAAGACACTTTATGGTTGAAAACAGAGGACACAGCAAAAACTTGCTCCAACAACACATTCAGCAGTAACACAAGCTAAAACCCATGTTGTTTGGAGGCCCAAAAAGATCAAACACAGGATAGGAGACAAAATTGATTGATTGATTGGATATTGCTTAACGTCTCATATTTATGCAACTTGGCTAATCGAGACGAAGGGAGGGACGTAAGGGATGACGCGGGGGGACAAGGGGTGGACAGGCCTGTGCTGCTCAGAACCAGCCACAAGCATATGGGGAGGGCAGGGGTTCCCCCAAGTCGTGGTCGTCTCCATCTGTGTCATCATCCATCCGTGTTGTCTTTGTCGTCGCCGTCGGGGAGGTAGTCAAAGGGTAGGGGTTCCCCGACGACGACCCAGAGCTCGCCATTAGTTTCAGGGAGTGAAACTCCCCTATTCACGGGCCAAACCGCGAGAAGGTATCGAGTTGGAATTTGAAGGCCCGCGGGGCGGCGAGGTCATATCGATGATGCACGTCAAGTGCATGGAAGTCTTCCAAATCGCATTGAACAGTAGCTTTTGGCCTCTAAAAGAAAGAATTTATTGGAGTAAAGTAATATTTGTATAAGTGTAACGAGGTTCATCGTGACGATACAACATAATCACAGATATTGCCTTAAGCATGGATTTTACTGTTAATATGGATGAAGCTTCTGTAACACGTCACATTTCATGACCCACAAATTTGTTTCGAGACTAGAGATAAAGATAGAACGACATGGGAACGCGTTTCTAGCATCAACCCCTCGGTCTGTATAGAGCGCAGCACTGAGATAACAAACACTTACCTGACAAGCAGTGCAGAGCAAAAATTGAACAATCCGTCCCATCTTGACAGAACAGACGACCTCCTGAGGTCAACACACATTAAACAGAATGTTGCGAGGGCAAAACAGCCAAGACTTGCTCAAACAACTTATTCAGCATTAACAAAAGCAAACTCCTTGCAATGAATGCATTGAAATGCAGCGGCACAATCTTCGTATGGCACAGACGGTAAGAGCACTAGTCTTCTATCACAGTCCTCTTGCCAGCCGTAGCCATTTATTAGGGCATGTAACGATTTCTATACTTTTCCGCAGTGGGCGGTTACAACCATTATGTTGGGTTACGCAATCGCGTATCCACCCCAACAGGGGGGAAACGGAGGCAGCAACAATCGTCTGTGGGGTCCAACAACACAGGTTGGGGGCCATACACAAGGGGAGCCGGTTAAGAAATTATGAAAATAAAAATAAATCAACCATCAACCACAGCTGCATCACACACTAACTTCCCCGCACCTACATTTGGGGTCTCGGTTGATTGGATATTGCTTAACGTCTCATATTTTTGCAACTAGGCTAATCGAGACGAAGGGAGGGACGTAAAGGGATGGCGTGGGGGGACAACGGGTGGACAGGCCTGTGCTGGTCAGAACCAGCCACAAGCATATGGGGAGGGCAAAGGTTCCCCCACGTCGTGGTCGTCTCCGTCTGTGTCATCCGTCCGTGTTGTCATTGTTGTCACCGTCAGGGAAGTAGTCAAAGGGAAGGGGTTCCCGATGACGACCCAGAGCTCGCCATTAGTTTCAGGGAGTGAAACTCCCCTGTTCACGGGCCAAACCGCGAGTAATAACTATTATGTCAATAATTAACTGAAGAAGGATTTCTAGATTTTTTATATGTGGGGGGAGGGGGAGGGGAAGCACGAACAGTTAGAATTAAAGTGTCTTAATCATGGGTGGATCTATATGAATTTAAAGGTATTTGTCGGTAGGCCTGTGTACAATTTCTTACCTTTATTGAACAATAATCCTAATGTTTTTGTGATAAGCTCTAACGAGTTTTGTAAAGATAACGGTGTTGTCCTTGTGCCGGCCCAGATCTAGGCATGATAGAAAATGGAGCAGAAATAGAAACGGAAGCAGAAGTCGGCTTAGTTCTAGGCTTAAAAGAAAAAAGAGAAAAATAGATATGGCAGAAGAAGTTGGCCTAGATAAAGGCACAGTCATAATAGAGCATGGTGAGGTTGCCATACCGGTACCGAAGAAGGTAAGAAATAAAGGCTGCTCCAAAATTCGTGGCGTGCAATCTACAAAAGAAAACCATCAGGCGGGGGAAGCATATACAAGCGACCGCGGGAAACTAGTAATGGCCAAGACTGTGGTAAACAAAAAGGACTGAAAAAAACATGTGCAAATATAAATGTTCCAAACAAATATCTACGGATTAAAGAAGTTATCAATTAAAACCGCTATCTTTGCGTGGCGCTATCACCCACAGGGCCACAAACCCCAGAAGAGCGTTCACCTTTCAATATAAATTTTTTCTTAAAATGACGTATACAAGTTTGCCCGAGGGGTTTTTCTTGGGACTCTTGGTATATCAGAAAAGCCTGTTTTAATGTACATAACACAATGACACAAACACCTTAAAACTTCATGCTAGAGGCAAA
Organism: Sweltsa coloradensis; assembly: GCA_024449915.1. Classification (NCBI taxonomy): domain Eukaryota; kingdom Metazoa; phylum Arthropoda; class Insecta; order Plecoptera; family Chloroperlidae; genus Sweltsa; species Sweltsa coloradensis. Next base: position 10,266 of record JAMZAV010011780.1, read on the forward strand.
AGCATCATAAGTAAACAAGTCGTATCAGATGACAAGAAGGACTTAATACGTGAGCACATTAAGGCCTGCATGCATAGCTTGTACTTAAAAGTTAATATTGTACGAGTCGACTCGAGCAAGACTCAGCCATTTTTGGTATGCAGAAATGTTACTCAACGCCGTATAAACAATGAAAATTAAGTCGACCACAAAGTAGGTCGCGGGGTGACTTGTGCGCGACTCACGAGATAAAACATGGCGGATTTCGGGCACCTGCCAGAGTTTTATGAGTATGTGGGGAAGATTTTGGAAGAAATAAACGATGGTGCGGTACCAGAACGACCAGGAAGATATTTGCGGGATTTCGAGAACCCCCTTGAATTCTACACTTATGTACAATTCAACTTGCGTTATTGCTTTCCCAAAGGAAACTGTGCTAGCAATGATGGACGAACTTCACATCACTGAGAGATTGAAACGAGATAGAATCAGAGATCATCATTGCCACCAGAAATTCATTGCTGTGTAAGTTAAGATTTTATGCAAGTGGCAGCTTCCAGGACATTAAAAGGGTATTGACGCTCTAAACTAAAATAAATAGGCAAAAGCCTGCAAAAGTGATTATCTTCTTTGCAGTGACCTACAGTGCTGCAAAAGTGATTAATGACACTTGTCAAAAACGCCCAGACTGACGATGATGAGGGAATAACGGCTGTTTGCTGGCAGCAGCAAAATTTCTCAGGCATAACCCAACGCCAAACGGCAAAAAATGAACCATCTTGAAACCGAAAGGAGGCCTATCCATCTCATCCGCCGGGCTACCGCCATCAAACTCGATTCCTCCCGCGCCGTTGTTTTTAAATGGCACCCCTTCCTCTCCTACACCTGAAATATCCAGCCACTCTCCTAAATCCTATCATGATTTGACCCCTTCCTCACAACTGCATCATACATCAACCCCGCATTACTCAACACCCCCAACTCAGTCAACTCCCATGAACCTCTTGGCCCGACAATCCCTACAGCTCAACAATCTACATATGTAGTGCTGCCAATCAGTCAGTGCCAACCCAATTTCAGATGGGGGGAAAATCAGTAGCTAGGGTGTAATTTGTGGTTTTGTCCTGTTCTTTTGTTTTTTTCAGGGGCATAAGAACTTAAAGGGGGAGCGGGGGAGGCAATGCCCCCCCCCCCCCAAACTTTGGTCCGAGGGGGGCAAGGGAAGGCAATTTTTGCAACTATTTATATCTCGTGACACGCGATTTTCGGATGCAAAATAAAACGTTTCGAAATTTCCAAGCTAAGAGTAAGACCCCTCTTTTTGTAAACGAAGCAATAATTCTTATGAAGTTTTCCTAAGTGTTTTTTCTCTAGCAATATGTTTCATGAAAATTGCACTTGATACGCTTACTTTTCTTTTTTTAGGCCCAAATTAAAACCAACACCTGCAATATTCTTTAAAAATTAAATATTTGATATAACCTATTTTATACTATTTCATTGTGCAAACAGCATAGCAAACGACATTTTTAAAAAGCTAAGGGCATTACATAGTATTTTAATCATGCGGGCACACAAAAACTTGAAATCTTTATTTAAAATGTATTTGCGGTGCCATTTATTAGGTGCTCTGCCCCCCCCCCCCCCCCAAACCACCATGCTTAGTATTGTTTCTGAATTTTACGCATAGCTTTGTCAATCAAGTTATCGTATCAATCTATCGTAATCGTTTCTTTCTCTCTTCTTTTTCCCTAACGTACCAGTTCTGTAACCTTTTCCTATCTCCCACGACGCTTGTGTTTTGACGTCGCGACGCTCACGTCATCAAGTTAAAACCACCTACCCCGGACGTCGTGGAGCTCTCCGCCTCCAGGAAGTATCTTGCGCTCGCATGTAAGTTTCTCTTCTGCATTTATTTCCCACTGTCACCCTGTTCTTTCTCTTTCTCAATATTATACAGTCCACTTTAATTCGTCCTTCCCGGGAAAGCATTCGGCAAAACAAAACAAAGAAAAGTTCTACATGTAAATAAGTTAGTTAATGTTGTTTTTAGGGCAAATCAACAGTAGAGTTATCAGTGCCCATGTCATTGTATTGGAATCTTCCAAATTTTCTTTTTCCCTATTAGGGAAGACGAGGGGGGTTAATGGGAAGGAGTGAGGATGATGGATAGGATGGGTTAAACTGGGGGGGAACGGAGGAGTGCTCGTTGCAGAGAGGGCCGGCAAGTATGGAGACGGAAAAAGTGAAAGAAGAAAATAAATATGAGTAAAGGGTGTGTGAATGAAGAAAGGTGTGATAAAAAGTTGCGCGAGAGCTCTCTTTGCAACAACCACTCCAACCGGGCCCGAGCTTTCTCTTAGTTAAACCTTAGCTAAACCATTCAAAGGTTTCCAAAACTAGGGAAGGCAAAGATAGCAGACATAAAATCTCTGTGTAAGTTTTTTGACGATGTGCATTTAAATTTAACTAGGTCAATTGCTTCTCCAGGCTAGCAACATCAAGTTAACAATCACTCAACTCGCAGATTTGATTGACCCAATGAAGTATGAAGTGTTCTTAGCAGCAGTAAAAAAATTCGCAAAATTTGCGAGTCTGTCAATGCGTATGAAACCGCTATAACACGGCGCATGTCACGTCATAAACAACATCTGCAGGTAAATAGTAGATTGTAGTACGCAAGGATATATTGCCCCCAGAGTTCAATCGACAAAGACTAGTAGAGGTTGGGTAGATTCACGGTATTGCAATTTCCCCCTTTTTTTTTATGTTTCATTGGGGAAAAACCCGGTGGTTTGACTGGGCTGGGGAAAGTCGTAACAATCCTGCTTCAGTAAAAAAAATAAAAATTTGGATTTCATCACTCGGGGTGTGACGCAGCACAACACTGAGTTAACGAGCACTTCGGACAAGCAGGCCAGATTAATGAGGGAACAAAATATGTAAAGTACATTACTACCCTACTGACAGACAATACCACATACGTGCACAAATTATAACGTCAATAACCCACTTAGTAACATACTTACATTATTAGTAAAATAATGCTTCCAAACAATGATTGAACTGGGTATTGTTTAATGTCTCATATTTATGCAACTTGCTAATCGAGACGACGGGAGGGACGGTAGAGATGCAACACATACACAGTGAATTTGGTATAACCAAAAAACCCCAAACACAGAAACCGGACCCTTCTTTGTGTGACTAGGCTCTCATCCACACTGAACAGAAAACCCACACTTTCCGAACATCAATCCCCCAAGCTGTACAGAGAGAACAGACTGAGACCAACACAACATAACAAATGCTTTTCTGACAAGCAGGACAGAATAAATAGCGAACAAACCTCCCAGCCTGGACAGAACAGACAATCTCCCGTAGTTCTAAAGAGAACGATGCGAGAACATAACAGCAAAAACTTGGTCAAACAACACATTCAGCAGTGACAGAAGCTAACTACGTGTAGTTTTGGAGGCTCGACACGAACAGACCGTAGAGCGGAGACAAAACACGTCCGCCTGCGACAAGAACGACAGACCGACTGCGAGTGCGAGGGAGGCTGCAGCTGCGCTGTGTTCGTGAGCAAAGGTGGTAGTCCCAAAAGGTGCGGGGCGGCGAGGTCATATCGATGCTATACGTAAAGTGCATTAAAACTCTTCAAAAATTTTGTTGATGACAATAGGACATGAACTCTGAGAGGTGTAATTTATTGGTTGTGATTGATATTTCTATATGTGTAGTGGGTTTTTCGTGACGATACTGGAGTGTCGCAGATATTGCCTTATCCATGGATTTAATGTTATCATAGACTGTAAAACAGAGCACCGAGAATCGCCATTCCCTTTAACTTCACAAAGCTGCTCCGAAGGCCCAAAAACTGGAGTAAATTTGAACTAGGGACAAAGTTGAACAGAAAAAAACAAATTTTCTTAATGTTGCTGTAAACAATTTCAGAATGTTCATATAAAAATCATTTTTGCTTTTGTTTGGAAAAAATGAATTGTTGTAAATTGTTGACATTAACAAATGTTTAGAAATAATGTTGAAGGTCTAAAAAATTGGAAACCTTATTTCCTAATTTGTTAAAAATAATAAAGTCTAAAATCTTTTCTAGGACATCTACAAATTCGGTATTTAGAGGTGCCAAATATTTGTACACTGCATTGTTTACAAAATTACCCTCTAAGAATAGTAAGGGAAGCTATCGAAATAGAACGGCGACCTAACAGTTTAAATGAACGGGACGATGGACAACGGGTACCCCCTTCCTGGCTGCCAGTGCTCCACAAACACAAACCGTATGTGAAAAACTCCTCTCGGGGCTATTCAAGGGAGACGGGGGCACTCATCAACGTACCCGACAAGATTAGGTGTGTGAAAGCGACATGCCCTGTGAGACTCGGGGTCCTTTGACAAGAAGTATGGCTAGGGCACAAGTGCTTCAGGCTTCGAGTCTCGCGCCACAAGGAATGACGACACGTGGTTGCGCGCGCAACCACAGCATCAACGCGTCAAATAACATAGGAAATGCCAGTCGAAGGAAGAGATCCGTGCAGACTCGTCGCGGTGACCCTGGATGATGGGGGATGTTATTCCCTCGAAACGTCGGGTGAGGTGGGGTAAGTCTAAACCACCTACTCAATTTTTATCGTGTGACACAACCCAGAAAAACGTGAATTCTAACAATATATGACATAATGAAATTCTTTCGAGTTTCCGAGTTAAATAAGTTTTATTACCAACGTTTCGGACAGTTCTCCCTGCCCATTCTCAAGGTAATGGCATACAAATTAAAAAACATTAAGTAAACAAACATGACAATAACAAATAATATAAAAAGACAAAACAAGTCACTGCAACTGGTGAGCATACATTTAAGATTTTGCGATGACCTTAACAGGCGTTTGTAGGTGGAGCTTCAGGTGGCTCCTTTCTTCTCCGTCCACTCTAGCTGGAGGAAATACATTTTCCGTGGCAACTGGGGTATTATCGGCACCACATGGCTATCACGTAGCGCCAGTTTCCAGGTGGGGGCTAGTCTTTTCGCATCATCTCGTATGTTTAAGTTATGCGGTTAACTCAAATGGTCAACTCAAACGGCTCCGCCCCCCCCCCCCCCCCCCCGCCGTTGGAGAAAGGCTGCATCATAGCGAGCGTTGCTGCTCACCAAAGCAACGTGACTGACAACATATTTATTTTTAATGTCCTCTTTTTTGCACCAAACACTTATGGTAACCCTACACACAAGTAACTACTCAGACGACCCCACTCCCAAATAGCGAAGCATCTCCCTAAATCACTGTCTTTGGCGTACCCAAAATATCGAGCCATGATGGGGCTTGCTTCGACGATCCACCACTGGACGTGTCACCTTTCTTCTACGAAAGGGCTCGTTTAGAGTAAAAAACTGAAGATATTCAAACCTATAAAGCTCTGGAAGCAAAAATTCCAGAACAAGATATTCAATTCTACACTTTCCCCAAATGCTGAAAAATGCTGAAGAAGGTTATATGCGTGGACTATCAGCAACTGTCGACATCAACGACATAAAAGAAGATTTGCGAAACCAGGGCTTCGTACTATTTGCAGATGTTCAACAACTGTTCCACCATCCTGTGGAAGGTGTGCGTAGACCTATGCCCCTCTTTCTCGTGTTCTGTGGGCTCCAAAAATGGGAAAAACAATTCATTCAATTGAACGCGCATGCTACCTGCGTAAATGTTGAAAGTACAGAGGACCGCCGGGACCAAGGCAGTGCTACAACTGTCAAAAGTATATGGCCACAGATTAAACCCTTTTGCCATCTACCGCCAACATGTTTCAAGCGCGCACTCACAAACACATTCACTTCCTGTACTAAACCACCAACGATGCCAGCAACCTATGCTAAATGTGGGAGGACACCATCCGGCTTCTTCCCGTCACTGTCCAGCATAACAAAAGGCAAAAAAAAAAAAGCGGTGCCGTAGATGTCCCTGCAGTCTCCAGAGCCATGCCCAAGAATTGGATTGGATTGGATATTGCTTAACGTCTCATATATATGCCCTTTGGCTAATCGAGACGAAGGGAGGGACGTAAGGGATGACGCGGGGGGACAAGGAGTGGACAGGCCTGTGCTGGTCAGAACCAGCCACAAGCGTATGGGGAGGGCAGAGGTTCCCCCACGTCGTGGTCGTCTCCGTCTGTGTCGTCATCCGTCCGTGTTGTCATTGTCGTCGCCGTCGGGGAAGTAATCAAAGGGACGGGGAAAGTTCCCCGGCGACGACCTAGAGCTCGCCATTAGTTTCAGGAAGTTAAACTCCCCTAATCACGGGCCAAACCACGAGAAGGTTGCGAGTTGGAATTTGATGGTTATTAGTGACCGTATTCTCATTTATAATGATGTGTTATTTTTTAAATCCTATTGCATAGCTTTGATGATATCAGATATATAAAGACATTAGTAATATTCTCAGATTCATCAGATAAAATTTCTTTTAAATTAGGTTTTAGTTTAAAATAATTCCTTTCGTCCATGTTAAGCACATTTTAGTAGAATGTCCTCAACAGTTAACATCTCATCTCATCAACATCTCATCAGGTGGAATTGTCGATGAAGAAAAAAGGAAAAGTGTACGACTTGAATGATTTTAAGGTTGCTGTGGGAGATGCAAACTTAAAAAAAGTTGAAGTGAAAGAAATGTGCCCTTCAGACTTTTGTGACTGGCAAGACTCATCTTCAACCTACAAAATGAAGAAAAGTCAACCTCGTGCCAATCTTAATGCCATGGTGCAAGTAAATACCACTAGAGGGTCTCCTTTACTTCATTACCGAAATGACTTTCAATCATCTTTAACAGGATTACTTCCAACTTTTCCCGCGCAATTCTAGAAATTTGCGCTCTTGCGGGGAGCGGGAAGGGAGGGAGATAGGCGTGGACAACTTAAAGGCCCAGAAAAGGTTTCGAATTACTTTTGATATGTTATAAAATGACATCTTTGAAACAAGGATGGATGTGTCCCTCAGTGCGTAGGTTCACATGTTTGGTGGTATCCTCGCTTTTGTTGCACTCGGCGCGCCTAGCCGCCTCGTCACTGGGGGGGAATGCGCTTCGGCGGGCGGGCACGCACCCTCCTAGCACCACTTCGCGCGTGCCTGTCAATCGAGAGAGGCGTTTGCAGGTGTGTGTGTGTGTGTTCTTTAGCAAAGTCTTCAGTAATCAGTATCGTCATACAATTTGATATTTTAATTTAACAATGGTGGTTAATTGTTGTGTATACGGGTGTAAAAACGAGCGTTTGCCGGGTTCGAGTCTATCATTTCATAGATTTCCGCGGAGTGAAAAATCCCCGAAACTTTACCGACAGTGGCTTATCCGAATCAACAGAGATAACTTTAAACCGAATGACAACACACGTGTGTGTTCCGATCACTTTCAGGACGAAGATTTTGAAATAACAAATAAACTCAAAATGGCATTATTGCCAAACGTGAAAAGAAAACGCACTTTGCTAGAAACAGCGATCCCTTCATTAAAATTGCGCGGATCCTCACAAGCATCAACCTCAAAACTTCGCAAGTCGCAGTATGTAGAAAGTAAAAAGAAAGAAGACTTGTTATCACCTATTCCTGAACCATCTTCTTCCTCATTGCGTACCACCTCACATAAGAAAAGAAAATACACCTTACCAAAGTTAAAAGAGGATTGTGATATAAACGAGCCTGAGATGGAGGAAAATGCTATTCCAAATAATCCTAACGAACTAACGCGCGAAGATTCAGTGTGAGCTGGGTACGGAAAGTTTTCGGTCGACAATAGATGATTCATTTTGTGAAAACGACATCGATGAAGAATACAGACTAGACAGCTCAGAAGACGATGCAAATGAAGATGAAGATTATAACACAGAAACTGATACGGACACAGACACCGATGTTTACGAAAATAATGAGAAATCATCTGTCAATGTATTTTTTGTGTTTTGGCAGTGTTTGTCAACACTTTTTCATTTCTGTCAGGAATGTGGACTACCCATTATACAGCTAAAAAAGTATTTTACTGGATACATGTTAGTAGTTTCAACCTTATGCCACGGTGGTCATAATAGAGAATGGAAATCTCTGCCCAAGATTGGGCATAACCATGTAGGTGCTGTAAATATAAATGCCGCTATTTATACTTGTGGGATTAGTTTCACTTCATTCAAGTGTTTTGCTAATGCCCTGAAGCTTTCTTGTACAACGGCTACCACGTTTTATAAACACGTGAAAAAGCACGTGCGGCCTGCTATATTGCATACTTGGTCAGTACAGAGAGACAAAGAATATGCCCGTCTAAACAGTTCAGAGGATGGACACTGGGTGTGTGGAGATGGCCAGTATGACTCACCAGGCTTCTGTGCCAAATACGTAACATACAGTATAATGGACATTCGATCGGGGAAAATAATAGACTTCATCATTCTTCAACGCGGACAAGCTGTTGGTGACCTGGAAAAGGCTGCATGTGAAAAACTCTTGACAACAATCTCACACAAAATTACGATTGCTCTCTTTTTATCGGACAGACATCGAGGGATAGGCGTTCTTATGAGAACTGCATTCCCGTCAATTAATCATGAATTTGATGTCTGGCACATGTCGAAAAGTTTAGCCAAGAAATTGAAAGCAATAGAAAAAAAAATCCATTAGTTGCACAGTGGAAACAAAGTATAGTTAATCACTTATGGTGGGCCTCACAGACTTGTGGCGGTAATGGAGACTTACTAATTGAAAAATTTAGAAGTGTACTCAGCCATGTCACCAATGTCCATGAATGGGATGAAAACGAACTCTTTCATAAGTGTGAACACGATGTAACAGTGCAAGATAACGCAAAATGGTTTTCACATGGGTCGTCAGATTACCAAGCATTGAGTAAAGTGGTTCTAGATAAAACGTTTCTCAAAGATCTTCGACACACTAGCAATTACTGTCACACAGGTAAAGAAAATTAAAATTTTCAAGTAGCATCTTACTCTAACATCTATCCTATTTATTATGTAAAATGCTTGTAAAGACAATAATTTGAATGAACATAAATATAGCACGCACGCTTATCGATAGAACACGAGTGCATGAGTAATACATTACGCTAATAATATCGACTGGTGTCTGGTGGAATATTCTGGCGGTGTGGTGATACAAAGAGTTATTCTTCAATGACTTTCGTTACATTCCGCAAATTCTATTTTCTCTGTCAAGAATGTTTTGAATAGGCTAGAGCATTCACTGTTTCCGGCCTAGTGGCCACCTGCAAGTAGTTATTTTTAGTTTGACACAACCCCCCCTCACCCCACCCCTCCAACGTGCGCTCAACAAAGGTTCTAATGAAGAGTGTCGCGTGGGTCGTCGACCTATCTTCCAAGGTCTTCAGCTCACGGGGTGGAAAGGGTTGCATCAGCTGTTTTCTTTAGGAACGTGAAGCGTAGTACCCACGTGACTTATCAAAGTTATTTGTGTTATCGCACTTGTCTGGGTATCATTTGCCAAACGTAATACGTTAATTTATTCCAAAGGTTAATTTTTTAAATACTTTATATTTTAGGCGCTCTCGAGTCCTACCACAATGAGAGGTTGAAATATTCTCCAAAGAGAACTCACTATGCATATGATGGAATGGTTACTCGAGGGGCACTGGCTATCTTGGAACACAACGCAAACGTAGACCGGCCGATCACTGGGGAGAAAATGAGGTACTCAAAAGCTCAAAAACAATGGGTACTAGTCACAACCTATGCGGAGAAGAGCAATGAATGGAGAAATGATCTAATGGATACAATAATGAATTTTGATACTTACGATACAACGGAGTATGAAGTTGAAGTTCCAAAACGTATTGCCCCAGTTCCCAGACCAACAATGGATGAAGTGAAAAGCAGACCTCGGTACTCCCGGTTCTCTCTGTACTAACTTTCAAACTCTCGATGCAATGACAGTGCTCACTCTCTGTGTACTTGGTGTAAGTAATTTGATTAATAATTTTCGTTACTATTTTTATTCCTACAAATTACAATAATTGTAAATGTATTTTAAATTAACAGGACAATAATAATGTTTTAATCAAAATATTCAGGTTCTCCTCCGGCAACGGGTTTAAATCCCACGTAGCTACTATTTGCATCAGGAAACTCTTCTCTAATTACATTGACAGCGCATGATGGTATCACAACACGTTTGTATTTTCCTAGCGATGTCCAGGAATTCATCCAATATATGAATTGTTTTTAAGAAATGTGTCGCCATAATCTATTCGAAGTGGTTCGCAGCTTTGTCTTTGGTCATCATGATGAGAATGAACCATCAATCCATCATTACTTGACGAGCAGTGTTCAAAGAACCAACGTTAAGACACACGCTTTCGAAATCATTGTGTTCTGTGATGCACTCTAGATCTTGC
>JAMZAV010011781.1:0-17711 GCA_024449915.1 Sweltsa coloradensis
TTAAAAAATTAAAAAAAGGGGATACGATTCCTTGTTTGACGCCCCTGAGAATGGGGACTTCAAGGGGAATGGACTCCCTTAATGATTGTAGTCGCACCTTGGTAGGCCTCTTTAATAATTGACAGGATGCTTTTGGGCGTGCCTGCTTCTGATAGACGTTGAAATATAACCCCGTGGGGAACCGTGTCAAAAGCCTTCCGAACATCAAGCTGGGCAACCACTATACCCGTAGTTCGTTTGGCCTCCGCAATTGCGGCGTCCAATATCGTTAGATTAGAGAAACACCCATTCTCATTGATGAATCCCTTTTGGCGTACTGAAAGATCCACGATCCATCTCAGCCTCTGATCAATTATGGCAAAAAACAGCCTAGAGAGAGTTGACGTTAGGGTAATTGGTCGCCAATTGGTGGCAAGGTGCAAGTTAGCGCTACCTTTGGGTATTAGCGTAGTGCGATTACGCTTCCAACTTATAGGGATCCACTCTGTTGCCCAAATCAAGTTGAAAAGGACAGCCAGAAGCTGAGGCGTGCCTTTGGCCTGGAGATGTGCCTTAATGATATCATCCAAGCCAGGCGCACTAGACGATTTGATCTTGTTTTTAATACGGAAAGCAATTTCTCTAACTTGAATTGGGCTGGGTACTTGGTGCCCAATATCAACAATAGGCTGAGTGGAGGCCGAGGTGGTCGGGCCCATTTTCCCCCAGAGACCTGTGTACAAGGTAAGCACCTCATCATCAGGAGGCTTAATGGTTGATTCCTCCAACGAATGAAGCGAATCATTAATTAAATGTTCAGCCAGCTTGTTAGGTGCCTTTTTGAAAAGCTCCTGGGTTCTAGCGTAAAGTGATTTACGCTTAACCGCTGAAATAGCGCGGGTGCTTTTCCCATAGGCTTTACCATGACTATTGACCTTGGTCGATTTCTCAGTGGGACGCTTGGTTCTAGAGTCCGACTCTAGAAGGGCCTTAACTATTAAGGCGTAAACCTTCTCAAACTCAAGAGTTATTTGGAATGAGCCCGGCGGCCCAACGCCTATATAAGGCTTTTTACTTAAGGATAAGGTGGGCGTAGATTCCGACTGCCTGAAACCTCCTCGACCGAGGCGGTAACAAAGGATAACCACTGACGATGATCATAGTCATCACCATGCTCCTGATCACCCAGTGAACCCGGTGCCAACATTTCCTGATCGGGGTGATCATGTTGAGTTGCGGCAGTATTGTTGTTACAAGCGTCATTGAACGACTGATCTACTGGGAATCTGCTTGACTCATTGGAGACTGAATCCAATTAGGCATTGGCATGAACCTCGCCTGTGCCTCTAAATGTGAATCTGTCTGAGTTCCAACACTATGAGATGCGACATGCATCCTAGGTTGGTAGACTGAGATAGGAGTGGTTTGAGTGCCACAGTGTTTAGTGATGGTAGTGTGGATTGGTTGATCAGTAGTTGTAGGCTGATGAGAGGAATCAGCAGTGACTTCCAATAATGGAATGGACAGTGAACTGCTGTTCAGTGACAACACTTTCGGACCCATTTGAGTTAATTGTAACCTCTAATTCGGCTACCTGGGCTGCGAGTGTGTTACGCAGCCCATGGGATTTGAGGCGTGCTTGACTGGGGAAATGAATACATCAGATAAGGACTGGTCAGAGACCAAGTCACTATCGTTAAGCTTACTCGAGTTCCCACTACAGTTCCCAGAGTTAAGCTTTGTGACCCTCTTGGACGCCAACCGTGTATTATGACGGTGCGTTTTCTCTGGTGAGTTCCGAAGCGGATGTAAAGAGTCCCCCTCGGAATGAGGCGGGGAACCCCCCGTCAGGGTAGGTGACACATTAGGTGTTGAAGAAAACACCAGTGCCCTAACCTTGGCACAAAGACCTTTAAATTTCACTCCCAGTTTGCGCATCTCTCTCACTTGTTTCTTAACGTATTCCTCAGTGGGGCCCTTAAGATTGACCTTCTGTTTAGCAGTCTCTATAGCAGTCTCTTAGTTACCTTCAGACAGTTTTGTCTACTCCCGCCATTGTCCCGCGGGAAAATGTTGTAAGGTTCATTACAAATAAGCTGTGGTGGCATTTGGTTATTTATAACTAGAAGAAAGTTGTCCGCCTCTTCCGGTTTTAAACTCCCGTAGAGCAAACTTCAAAAACGTCAAGGAAAAGTAGGGATAACCATACTTCCAGCACAAAGGCTGTAAATGAGAGAAAATGTAATCAGAATTAGAGTGTCGACTTCCAGTATGAACTGTACATGTAACAAAGTAACAACTTCCATGACCAGCCTGTCAGGTAAGCAGCCAACGGAACAACGTCACCGAGTAAAACGTGAAAACACCATTAAAGAAAATAGGAAAACCATGACTAGACAATGCTGCTTAACTGTGAACCCCCCCCCCCCTCTTAAAAAAATCACCCCAAAAAAGAACTTAACCGTTTTCCAAGAAACAATTTGCCATAATGATACTTGCTCTTAAAGCAGTAAGCGAGAGGTTAATCAACAAGTAATTCGAAAGGATACCCAACTTTTTCAAACGATCGATCGTTCGTTTAGGTATGCAACCCCAACCTCTGTTTCCAACTATTATGGGGACAACTTCAAACTTATCACAGTCCCATGCTTGCTTAAACTGGGTTGACAACCGCAGGTAAGAATTAAACTTGGCTTCGTCGGCCCGATCCAAACAATGAACCTCCTCAAACCTTACCGTCATATCCAAGACCCAGACCTTCCTGTCATATCCAACACCCAGACCTTCCTGTCTTTTACAATGACAAGGGGGCCTAGCCTCGACGAACTTTTCGGAATCGGAAAGTACTTTCCGACAAGAAAAATCGTAAAGCTTAGCCTCGACGCTAGATTCGGATTGAGATCCCGAATTTTCTAGACGAAACCGATCTTTTGAATCCGACAGCCAAACCCCCTATCGGAAACATTTCCGACAAAGTGACGTCAGAGTAGGAAGCCATCTGATTGGTTGACAGTCACATGTGCAGAGACATGTGTGCGATGTTTTCAAGATGGACGCTCTGTTGATGGGGCTGTTGCACGTTGCTGTTTTAATTTGTCGATGTATTTTGACGCTGAGAAAATAAGATTTGTGATAGGGAGTGGGGAGAGAGAGAGAGAGAGAGTTACCGCAGTTGAATTTTACAAAGTCCGCTTTGCGAGTTTTATTAGGCCTAGGCCTACGCAAAAATCGTGAGTGTCCTTGTGGAGGGTCTTTGGTCTCATCACACCCGTCATGTATTTCAGTGGTATTATTATTATTTACTGGGAAAGAATAGGCCTAGGGCTCTAGATAATCGTACCTTAACCTAAACAATAGAAACTGGTAGGGCCTAACCTACGACTAGGGCTAGCCTCTAGGCCATAGACCCTTACGTCCTAGCTAGGCCCTGAAGTTTTACCTAAGGGTTCCGAAAACCAGCATTACCAATGGTAAAAAACAACAAAAATAAAATCAGCTAAGTCGCCCAGCTCCCAGCTCCTAAATCTAGCTCCCAATAACAAGCATTGCCAGGGATAACATCAAAAATACAAAATGCCAGTTTGGAAAGCAGCTAAGGCACTTTTATTTAAGATAGGAATGTTTGATTAATTAATTAATAGATTAATTGATTGATTAAGCACTTTATTATAGGCCAGTTAAGGCCAGTGAGGAAAAGAGAGGTAAATAAATTATATTTAAGAACAATGAGTGTTGTAACAATGGATTTATTAACAAAAATAACCAGAACATACAAACAAAAAAACAACATAGGCCTAACCCAGCATAATTTCTATACCCGTAGCATAATGGCATACATAATTATGAAGGTCTAGGTAAAACAGAATGTAGGCCAAACTCATTATAATATAATAATATATATAGGTATCAACGTATCATATTATTTGATAAACTAAGGCCCTACCTACAACTATGAAAATATGAACTCTACATTTTACAACCTTAATAGGCATACTATAAATTATGATCACTATAAAAATACAACAATGGTAGTCACAACAATAAGTTGTAGCTTACTACATTCCATATTATTGCATGTCCCTGATTAAAATCAGGTTTATATACGATAACAAGTACCTATAATAACAATATTAGAGCGGTAAACTTGATAGTACCAGGCTAGAACAACAATAATAGTCACAATGGGTTGTACTACATTCCATTTAATTGCACGTCCAACGATTCAAACCGCGTTTATACGATTACGAGTACATGTTTGGATGAGCGAAGCGAAGACTTCAATTTCACTGACCCCCAAAAAATTTAGCTCGGGTGTTTTTTTTTGTTTGTTTGTTTTGTTTTGTTTTTTTGTTTTTTTGTCTGTTTGTTAACTCTCTACCAGGCAAACGGCATATCCGATCTTGATGAAAATTTAACAGGACCTTTGAAATCTCTGAACTTAGAGGTGTATTGTTTTTGGGTACAATCGGAGAAATATTTCTCATGAATATCGTACTTTTACGATTTTTTTCGATTTTTAGTGCGATATTTTCGTGACATTTGGGCCAATTCTGACCAAACGGGTGGGGCTACAACGTTCATATTATACATGGACATTAAGGTTATGGTGATGTAGAACCTTTTGAAAGAAAAAATTGAAAACGTTAGCCAGAATCCATAGAAATAAAGCTTTTAATATAAGTTTTTTGATTTTTTGTGCGATATTTTCGTGCCATTTGGGCCAATTCTGACCAAACTGGTGGGGCTACAACGTTCATATTATACATGGACATTAAGGTTATCGTGATTGGATGAGCGTAGCGAGCGTAGCGAGCGAAGCGAAGATTCCATTTCACTACACTGGAGAAAAAAATCCGGATATTTTTTTTTTTTTTTTTTTTCTGTATTTTTGTGTGTTTGTTAACACGATTCCGGCTAAACCGATACTCCGATTGCGATGAAATTTGATCGAGACCTTCGAAATCTCTGAACTTAGAACTGCCACGTTTTTGAGTGCAATCGGGAAATTTTTTCTCATAAAAACGCAATTTTTACGATTTTTTTAAATTTTTAAAAAATTTATTCGACTTATACACCTACATGCTTTATCCGATTGTAATGATTTTTTCACAGAACCTTAATTTTATGAATTAAGATATTCGTGTGAAATTTGAGCGTAATCGAAAAAATTTTTTCTCATGAAAATCAAAATTTTACGGTTTTTTCTTTTTTAAAACAATTCTTTGACTTATAACACCTACATGCTTTATCCTATTGTAATGATTTTTTCATAGAACATTAATTTCATGAATTAATATATTCGTGTTAAATTTGAGCGCAATCGAATATTTATTTCTTCTGAATATTGCAATTTTACGATTTTTTTCTTTGTTAAAAATTACGATTAATTAAAAAAATTAAGTTATTTTTTAATTTAATTTAATTTAATTAAAAAAAATCTTCGACTAAGTAATGATTTTTTCACAGAACAACAGAAAATCCGCGTAACACATGGCAGCTCAATGCACCAATTACGCTCATCCAACAACGCGGCGGGACTTAAGCGTTTTCCTAGTGTAGTACCTTTTAAAAGAAAAAGTTTAAATAGTTGGCCAGAATCTATAGAAATAAAGCTTTTAATATAAGTTTTTTACGGTAAATAATACCAAATGACAGGTAACAAAAGAAACTTGACAACAATCAGCTACAATGCGTAGGCAGCAAAACAAAGAACTTGCAAAAGTAAAGATATCCCATGTAAACTAAAAATTTTAAAAAGCTCATCCATCAACGCGGCGGGACTTTAGCGTTTTCCTAGTATAACAATATTAGAGCGGTAAACTTGATTGTACCAGGCTAGTACAACAATGGTACAAGTTTACCGCTCTAATATTGTTAAAACAGGTACTCGTAATCGTATTAACGCAGTTTTAACTGTGTACATGCAATAATATGGAATGTAGTAAAACTCATTGTTGTGATTATTATTGTTGTACTAGCCTGTACAATCAAGTTTACCACTCTTATATTGTTATAACAGGTACTCGTAATCGTATTAACCTGGTTTAAATTGTGGACATGCAATAATATGGAATGTAGTACATCCCATTGTGGTGGCTATCATTGTTAAGCCTGGCACAATCATGTTTATAAGAGTTGTTTAAATGTGTTGAAACATATTTAAAAAATAATCATAATAGGCCTATATAGTAGGCATGCCTATTAATATTTATCGTAAAATGTAGAGTAGACCCTAGGCCTATATTTTCATGGGTGTAGGTATGTTTTTGAAACCTATCATCATTTTTACTATAATGAGGTACATTCTGTTATTTCTACCTCCTTATGTATGCCAGTATGTTATAAAAGTTATGCTTGGGTACCGGTATGTCGTTTTTTTTTGTGCGCGTAGGTTGTTTTTGTTACTAAATCCATTGTTACAACCCTCATTGTTCTACAATTTAATTTGTTTACCTCTCTATTCCTCACTGGCTTAATCAAAGTACCTAATTCATCAATCATTTAATCAATCTATTAATTCGTCAATCAAACACTCTTTCCTCCCTTATGTAAGTGCCCTAGCTGTTTTAAAAACTGGCATTGTGAATTTTTGATTTTACCTTTGGAAATGCTTGTTTTCGGGAGCTAGTTTTAGGAGCTGGGAGCTGGGTGACTTAGCTGATTTAGTATTTTGTTTTTACCGTTGGCTATGCTGGTTTTTGGGAGCTACTTTTAGGAGCCTGGAGCTGGGAGCTGGGAGCTCACTTCACACAGGTCTAAGACCTAGGGTCTACTAGGTCTAAGCCTAGCCCTAACCCCTAGGGGCCTACCCTAAGCTAGGCTAGGGGATAGGCCTTATGTCATTTGCATTAGGGCCTACCCACTCAAAGGCCTAAGCTAGGTCTATTTTTTTTGTTAATGCTAAAGCCTACAAAACAGCTTAATTATTGGATTAGGCCTACCCCCTAGCCCCTAGCCATATCCCAAGTTAAGGGAAGGTCATTGGTCTAGGCCTAAATAGGCCCTACCTATGGTAGGGCCTAGCCTAGGTAGGCCCTACCCCAAAGGATTAGGCCTAGTAGGCTATAAATAATTGAAAGCTAAGCCTAGCCTAGGCCCCATCAGGTCTAAGCCTTGCTTTTTTTGTTAGGGCCTAGGCCTACTGTAGGAAGTAGGTTACCAGTTAGCTAGGCCTACCTGTGGGTGGTTAGAAAAGCCTAGTGTAGGGCCCTAGGCTACAAGTCTACTCTTTCTTCTGTACCGGTAGAGATCATTGACCGGCACCACTGCAAAATGAGGTAACGCCAAAAATTCCCTACAAGGACACACCATATGCCGCTTAATTTGCTACATACCCAGTGATAAAGTAGCACTGAACCTAGGCCTACTGTCTAAAAACATTAGGCCTAGTCACTACCGGTAGCCTACCTATATCTAAAGTCACTCGCAACTTACGAACTTGCGTGTAGAATTTTGGAACAACGTATAAAATTGGCCTTGTAAAATTCTAGTGCAGCAGCAACTCTTTGAATATATACTCTCTTCCTTCTCTTTACCTCAGCTCAGCGTCAATTGCAAAAATTGAATTGAAAGCTGCAACGGCATCCATAAAAAAAATACGAATAGAACTAGAATGTAGTTCATAATGGATGATATACCCTTTTGAAGTAAAAAGTCTGTCTGAACCTGTACCCAGATCCTTCTTCATTTGAAGCATAGATATTAGATTCATGTACTAATATTCAGCACTCGAGTCACCTTAGTACGTAGCGAGCAAGTGCAGTCAACTTTATGCGTTCCAGATTTAGGCCTACGCCATGCATAGAACTGCGTGCAAGCGAGTCAATGTAGATTTTCATAATTTATTTTGCTTGTTAGCAATTTTGAAGCCACTGAATATTGACATACCCAGTACACCTTAACCACAGCACCAAGTGACACAAAAACAAATGTATCATACAGGCATACCTGGGGGAGTTCCTTTTAAAAGGAGCTTATAAAAGATTCAGTTAATCAATTAAAAAAAGAACTTTTATAAAGTTCTTTAAAGTTCCTTTTTACACCCTTACCTCTAAAAAGTTCAAGTTCCTCATAAAAAGAAACTAAAGTTCCTTAAAAAGGTTCCCTTTTATTTTTAACTTTTTTAATGCGACTGCAGAGTGACTGACGTGCAACTTGCAAGCATGCGTATTGCGTACGGCTGTCAAAGAGCACGGTGAGCGGTAGGGTCATGAATCATGATGATACGTATGATATGAAAATTATAAATGATCCATAACGGCAAAGTTGTTTGCTAACAAATCCTGAAAAGTGGTGCTAAGTACAAAATAGACTACTTTATTATAATTGAATGTTTTAAGGAACTTTCTAAAAAGTCCCTTGAAAATATGAACTTGACCAATTAAAAGTTCCTCAACATTAAAATAAATCAAGTTCCTTAAAAGTGCCGGGAAAATGGAACTTGTTCTTTTAAAAAGTTCCTTCTCTAAGTATGCGTACAGGTTGAACGAATTCTTTTAAAGAAAAATAGCATAGTCAAGTCTTTTTATGTTATGATTTTCTAGGCCTTCCTATTGTAAGAAAATTATTTAAAGAACATAAGGTATGCAGGGTGTAGGTGTAGGTACAATAGTTTTTTACCCCGTTTACATTGATAGAGTTCGATGCAGGTTATGCGGTTAAAATAATTCATAGTTTAAACGGACACGGGTTTCAAGGTTGGTTGAGTTCATTTCAACCCGCATACATTGCTAGTAGGCTAATAAAACAGTAATGGGGAAAGATCTATCATTGAATTGCAGTATATCACACAATATTTTGTTTTATTTGTATAGGCTATAGGCCCTACAGGTAATATGGAATTTAGGCAAGTTGGTTTTGTAGTTAGTAATTTATTATAATATTTGAAGGCATAATAAATTGAGAGATTCTTCTCCTTGGGGACTTTTTCTTGAGGCTGTGCCGCTGTAGCCAACGATCCACTCCAGACACTACAGGTACCGGTACTGCAAGTGCTGGAAGGTCTAGGAGATTTTAGAGGCACACCCATTGGCAGCTAGTTGATGCCCACCCTTTAGGAAACTGTCAACAAAAAAATCATGTAGTAGCCTCCCTATTGAATTGTGTGCTAAAGCCCTACTACTTGTAACAAAAATCTGGATGACATTAATTTTGGCCTAAATCATGTTCTTCTTTAAATTACTAAGCCTGATTATTTGATTTAATTTTTTTTAAATATGCCAGCTAGTTGTAATGAAAACTAAGTCCTACCTATATCACAGTAGGCGAGGCCTGAATTTAATTTGAATCTCAAGTGGCCGAGGAGAGTTTGGTAGAGAATGTGAGTGCCGGTATTTGTCTTTGAGATAATTTATTCACTAAGTGCAACTAATCTACATTATAGTCTTCTTTATAATAAGCCTCCACCTTTTTAGAATAAGTAGTCTTAGGCTACATGGCCAAGATTTTAAAATACATAGGCCTAACGCCTAATAGAATTTATCCATTAGGCTTTTTACATTAGGGGCCCAAGTAATTTTTGACATTATTTTTCGATACATATCTGCGTAGGCCTTGGTATGCTACCGGTATAGATTGGTGATATTTTAAAAGTCTGACCTAGACCTATGGTCTTACAATAATTATTATATTTTTAATTTATTTGACGTAAGTTTATTGTAACTTCTTGTTTGATGGCCTGAATAACGGCAAATCATAATAGGCCTATGCTAAATAAAAACATGAGACTGCTGTCTGATGGGCTTCGGAACCTGCCGTATGTTTGACGGCAGAGCACGTTAGACGTAAGAAGCCACTAGCGCCGGTTACTGACCACACTTGCAATATAGGGCTTACCCCTGCCCCCACCTGCCCCACATAAAATCTTACCTCTTCACGACATCAGTAACTCATTCCATGTGCTGATTACTGCAGGGGCTAGGAGGGTACCGGTGCTGAAAGTACAGTAGTTTCAACAGTTCTTCATTTTAAGCTGCCGTACGAACATAACAATCATAGCGTTGTTGAATAATTGCATCTGTAAAAAAATAATAATTTTAGTTCAAGTTCTCTAGCATAGGCACTACTTTATATTACTTATTCCCCGTTTATATTACTAGCGTCCAACGTGGGCTGGAACGCGGATTACAACTTTTGAGTTTTTTCCCCCACATAGGCCGAACCTAAATTAAGTCCCCTGAATGCAATGCACACTACATTACAATGATCTGATATGACCTAAAGATTGCCTAGGCCTATCAAGCCGATGGTTTATGTCCATGTTTAGGTCTGACAATGCTCTCTAGGCCTGTTTGTAATTCTAGTGAGTCAGTAAGTTAGGCGTAGAGCCTAGTGCATGGGCTGGCCTAGAGTTGTAACAGTATTGAACCTAACCTAGTCCTATGCTTTAGTTTGGTTAAGGATTGGCCCTTGTGTATCTTATGTAGGCCCTACTTCCTAGGCTTATGCACAGGGGCCTAGGGCTTGAAGTTCCCTGGTCCCTATTTTAGGTTAGGTGAAGTCAGCTCAGGTCTTTCGTAGGCCTAGATTAGCAGATACTACATAGGCCTACTACTTGTGACAGGGCTAGATTTGTGTGCATAAATTTAAACAAAGGCTAGGTCCTTTATGATGAACTTTATGATGTAGGGCCTAGGTACTAGGCTAAAGATAAACATACCTCATGAACCTCGTAGGCCTATTGTTGGGTACTAGGGCCTACGCCTAGACCACCAGAATCCTTGTTCTTCTTTTGCTGATGCAATATTTCAAATAAGATTGCATGGCATTACTCAAGAACTGACGCCTAGGCTCCTAAAACCCGATTTTGAAAAGGTCTTGGGAACATTTACGTCTACAGATTGACACTTGTCAAGTCCCATGTGTTATTTTGTTTACTAAAAGTGGGCGAAGACCACTGCCTTCAAACCTTGTCGTTCCCACCGCTCGCGTCTGAGCGCTCTCCCATTGGAGTTCGCCCATAAATGCCTCTCCCACTTGGGGTTTCTCTAGAATATTTAGCAAACGCAATACAAATCACTTTATAAATTTACTTAGTAGTGAAGAATGGTCTGACTTGCTGACTATGACCGATACCAACCAGATGTTCAACCAATTCTTAATGATCTTCTTACATTATTTTAACACAGCATTCCCCTTGGTTAGGCAAAGGCAAAAGCAAAAAACCCTAGTTCGTGGTTATCAAACAGCCATAAAGCAGAGGGCCAACACTGCGACGATTACACTACCATTGCAAAACATTACCCAACGACCATCAACTTAAACATGAGTATCGTACATTAAAAAAGCACATGCACTTAACATCAGACAAGCTAAACGACAACATCATGATCAGGTTATATCTTCTGCAAATAACTATCGAAAGCTACATGGCAGATTATCAATGCTCAAACTAAGGCCCTAGTCCTAAAAATCAACTTACGATCAACATTAGCGGAATTCCAAACTCTGACCCAAAGTAATATCAAATCATCTAAATGAGTTCTTTATCAATGCTGGTATAAACAGTCGACCTCAGACACAAACCAATCACCTCATTCCTGGTGTCATCGAGAATAAGCAGGAAATTATTCAATTTTTCTCCATCCAACCACCCATCATGAAGTAGCCGATATCATCAAAACACTGATAACAACATTCTGCAGGCTTAGACCAATGTTCCTGGATCTGTTCTTGCAAAATGTGGAAGTATTAATCTCACCCACTAGCATTTATCATCAATTCCTCCTTTTGCACAGGGACCTTCCCGTCCAAGCTCAAAGAGGCCAAAGTAATACCCATATATAAGCACAAAGGTAACAACCGAGTATCCTAACATTATAGGCCAATTTCCTTAACTCCTCTTTCTCTAAAGTTTTCGAAAAAAAATCATGTACTCCCGTTTGTCATCCTTCCTTTCAAACACAATATTCTTGCAAGCAATCAACACGGTTTCCGAAAGGGCAAATCAACCATAACTGCCATCTTCTCATTCCTATCTGCACTATACAAGGCACTCGATCATGGCGACCTGGCTATTGGAATATTCTACGACTTGAGTAAGGCGTTTGATACAATTGACCATAGTATACTTCTCTCAAAACTGGAATCTCTAGGTATCAGAGGTATAGCCAATAGATGGATTGCATCATTTCTATCAGACCGTTTCCAGGTAGTAGAACTTGATGATATCGATGAAAATGATACAATTACTAAATATCACTCCGACCCCTTAACCTTGTCTGTGGTGTGCCCCAAGGAACGGTCCTAGGCCCCCATTCTTCTTACTTTATGTAAACGACATGCCCAAACACATTTGACGTAGGCAATTGTAGATGACTCAAGTCACCTTTTAACTGCAACCAGAGATGGGCTTGCAGAACTCATACATAACTCAAATGTCCAAGCAAACGCTATGTCGGAATACTGTAAAAATAACCTTCTCTCCCTTCAACCAACCAAAACTGTGTACCTTAACTTCCACTCCACCTCTAGCCCCCCTCAGAGTAGTCCCCTAATTCGCATTGATGGCAAAAACATTATGAGAGCTGACAACGTGAAATTTCTTGGCATTACACTCTCGGAGAACCTTGATTGGTCTGCTCATATCGAAAAAGTATGCTCCAAAATAAATAGTGGGTGTTTTATGCTCAGGAGGATGAAGCCAATTGTTAGCAGCCACATATTGAAATTAATATATCATGCCCACATCCACTCGCACATCTCATACGGGCTTCTATTCTGGGGTATGTCACCACAAGCTAATCGTGTCTTTTTACTCAAAAACGAGCTATACGCATCATCACAGGATCCTCATGCAGAGATCCTGCCGTAAAATCTTCCCCAAATTAACATTCTTACCCTGGTAAGTACCCTTATACAAATTGCCGCTATTTTTGTACGTACACATTCAGAATACTTTCCTAAAAACTCATCCATCCATACTTATAACACCCGTGCAATTTCTAACATCCATGTCCCCCATCATAAAACCTCGCAATATTCCAAAGGACCTATATACGCCTGCCTCTCCATATACAATAAACTGCCAAACACATCAGAGACATAAAAAAATCATACTACATTTATTAGCAAATTAAAAGCATTTCTAGTAGAAAGAGCATTTTACTCACTAAATGAATTCCTAACAGATTAACCCTTGTCCTCCTACAAACTGTCCCTTATAGATCCGTACTATAGGCTAGGCCCTACACATATATTTTAAATTCAATAATAATACCTTTCATATAATCATTATATCATAGGATAGGCTACCTATTACTCATTTCATTTTTTTCATTTCAATACTCAATTATTCAATTCAAATAACTTCAATTCTCAATACCGGTACTAGTATACCATACTAGTACTAGGCCTATATATAACTTGATTCTCATTGAAATCTCATTCTATTTGATTATTTATTTTATATTTAGTAAATTTATAATTTACCTTGTTCTCCACTACAAACTTTCCCTTATAGATCCGTACTATAGGCCCTACACGTATATTTTAAGTTCAAACTAATCCCTATTAAACATAAAACAATAATACATATAACTTGATTAACATAAAATACTTTTTTTTCCATTTTATATTTAGTAAATTTTTAATTTATGTCCACTACAAACTGCCCCTTATAGATTCGTATTACTACACGTATATATTAAATACAATACTAATTCCATTTCATAATCATTATATCATATCAAATGCTAGTGTTTTATATTATTATTCATCCTAAATAACATCGTATTGTATCATATCAAACCAATTACTCATTTCATTTTTTCATTTCAATACTCAATTAATCTATTCAAACAACTTCAATTCTCAATACTAGTATACCATACTAGTAATATACATATAACTTGATTCACATGAAATATGCATTCTATTTTATTATTCATTTTTTACCATGTTTTAGCCTTAGGAACTATTCACTCCCTCTTCACGAAGAGGTGTATACTTGTACCATGTATTAGTCTTAAGTGAATAAAGATCTACTCTACTCTACTCT
Organism: Sweltsa coloradensis; assembly: GCA_024449915.1. Classification (NCBI taxonomy): domain Eukaryota; kingdom Metazoa; phylum Arthropoda; class Insecta; order Plecoptera; family Chloroperlidae; genus Sweltsa; species Sweltsa coloradensis. The sequence continues at coordinate 13,976 of JAMZAV010011781.1, forward strand.
ACTCTAAATTATGTTCCGACAACGGCTGGGATAGTTGTCGGAAACTTTACGAATTCGGGTTCCTCAATCCGACTGTCCAAAATACCGTCGAGACTAGACTTTCCGAAATTCGGTTTTCGTGGTCGGCCGAAAAAATGCTTTCCGACAGTTCGTCGAGGCTAGGCCCCCTGGGTCTGAAACCCTCAAATGTAGAATGATTATATTGCCAGGGGAGAAAAAACGCGTTTTGCCGTGTTGGCAGAGTGGGTTATGGAGCATTGAGAATGTAGAGATGACAGACATTCTGTCGTGATATAAGTACTACGCACTACAGTCAAGTACTTGGATTTGTGGGCATGATTTACAGATCGGAACGGGACCTTAGACTAACAAATAGAATTTGCGATTATTAATTTAACGTAATAGTTTATCCAAGTTCTTTTTTTCTATTTAAACGTAATAACATGCAAATTCTTTTTTGCCAAGCTTTTCGAGGATGCTGTTATGGGACACTGTACGTTTATGTGGAAGGGTAGATGAGCTTGGCCCTTTTTTTCATTCCTTTTGAGTGTGTAAGGTTTGGCTGTATTTCTACAAGTTTTTGTTATGTGTGTGATCTCATTACTTTTTCAAGTTCCATTACAAAATTATTTGTTAAAATATAATATTTTTATCAAAGTTGATTTAAATTCTATGGTATTAGCAGTAACAATATAGGATGTAAAATATCTAGACCCGGTTTCATGTACATCCTGGGTATAGGTGGTATAACCATGGTATAACGACGGTATAAGGACTGGACCCCAATTCGTGAGTTCGTGGGAGATGAGTTGAAAACGCAATTTGAAAACGAAGTCGTTTTCGTTTTCGAAGAATTGGTATTCTTGAACGGTATCGTGGAAAACGTCATGGGTTGTGAGTTGAAAGCATTGATATTAAACCCCTATAGTAGGCTAGATTAGCAGTCTCCTATACCTCCGCACAGGCGCGAGCGTAGCAAATTGAAGACTCAACCGGCCCATTTCAAGATGGCGATTTGGTGTTTTAATTATGCTTTTTTAATGCAATAAAGTATTTTACTGGATTGTTTGATATGGTTTTAGCTTGTGCAGCATGGTATAAAACAAAAGAAACAATACGAAGTGATTGCATAAGGGAATTTAGTAATCATTTGGTGTTAAAGGCTAGTATGCTTACCTGTCAACCTGGCGGCAATCTTGAGAACTATTTGGCCACAAATCGCTCCCATTTGATTAACATGTAAACTGTCATTTTAAGATGGCTTCTAATTGTACCGGAAGTGGGCCACCGACTGCTGGTCTAGCCAATTATATAGGATGTCTATGGTTGAAAGAGTATCACGAAATCCAAACATTTTAAAAAGATTTGCGTATAGCAAAGAGCTCGAAAAAGTTCTATATTTATTCTAGATGGCAGTGCCTTCATAAACGCGGGCCAATCGAAAGACGAGTTGTATGAAATGATTTGATTGTTGCAATTATGTAAACAAACAGATGAGCAAGCTCATATCAGAACAATGTTGTGCTGGCATAGGGTTGGCTAGGCTTGTCAAACATGTAATGTAAGTATGAATTTTACTAGTCCTATAGCCAAATGGAACTTTAGACCTACACTTTTGCATTATAAATAATTTTCCACATCTGGGCCTAGGCCAGGGACGGTTTCTGATTTGTTTTATGAGAGTATAATGACAACTTTTCTCGTTTCACACATAGAAGCAAAATTTAAAATGTCCGCCATTTGTTAACGTATCGCACTTTCCCGCCTAACTCTGCTTATACCGTCAACAAGTGTCAAATAACCATGGTTACTTGTTGATTGTATGCCTAGTGTTTAAGGCTTATTTTAAAACCCTAATTTGGAAGCCTTCCAACAAACTTTTTCAACTTTTTTTTTTCAAAAGAGACTATATTTCTATAACCTTAATGTCCATGTAAAATATGAACATGGTAGTCCCACCCGTCTGGTCAGAATCGCGGGCCGACGTATTAGATGTTAGCAGTAGCAGTAGCAGTAGCAGTAGCAGTAGCTAACATCCTTTAAGTGATTTTGAGCATGTTTCAAGCCATTTTTTCACCAAGAAGGAATAATCGTACCCCAATAAAATTTGGCATGTGTTGTCAGGTACCTAAATCCCCTCGATTGTGATAGTTTTCAAGTTCACATCACGTTACATGACGGCTGGGTAACACCTCGAAATCACCCCAACTCTGCTTGGTGTATAAGGTGCTTGAGTGTGTAGCGCACCGCGGCTTGGCTGCGGCGCCCTAACGGGCACCTAGATAGCATAAGATCAGTCTTACTGAACGCTGCACACCCGATTTAAGTGTCATTTTTAGGTGTCGATTTTAAATGCCGATTTAAGTGGCTGTGGATTTGTTTTTGTTGTTGAGCAGATGGGTGAGCACTGCCGTCTGTATGTAAATATGCACAGATTTACCCACATTTAGAGGGCTGTTCATGGGCGCCCGCAAGAATTTTGGCAGCGAGGGAAAAATGTACAATTTTTACTTTTGTTAGGGATTGTTGGGGGGCAGAGCCCCCCAACAATAGCGCCGCAGACGAAAATTTTGAAAATCATGTTTTTAGAATGCGTTTGGTGAGTTTTAGAAAAAAGTTGTGGGCTGAATACAAAAGCAAAATTATGTAATTTGTATGCAGTTTTTACCTCCCATTTTTTTGTTATTTAGTCAAAGGAATCAGATCCCCAACATTGAGTTGGAGGGTTATTAGCTTTTTTTTGTACACTGAGATAATCTGACTTTACCCCACCTCACATCTTTGCAGCCTTTTATTGTGATAGTCAAAAGTCGCATTATTCGATGGAGTGGTATTCTTTTCAAAACTCAAGACGAACTATTGCAGGTAAAAGACACAATAAGCTAGGCCTACCTATCTCGCAGAAAATTGGCAACCATTAAATTTAACAAACGTTCATCAGTAAAGAAATGTACTTTCCATGCACATTTTAAATACTACAAGTTTTATCATAAATCTTCAAATCAAATGAAGGTAAATTAGCACTTCTGCTTGCTCGGGGCAGTGTTCCCCCTTGCTCCCTCCTGCGGGCGCCCACGTGGCTGTTTTCTCCTTTTATGATGGCTTCTAACTGGCACGCTCCCCACGGCCACACTGAGAGTCTAGCATATTAATTGTATGTCATTGATCTGAACTAATCATCAGGAGTTTGTAAGGCTGCAATTTATTTATATATTAAGGCCCAGTTAGTATTTTAGAAAATAATGAAAAGTTTTATTTTTACTGAAAATTATACTATAGGCCCTATTCATACAAAACAATGCCCATTTAGTTTCAATATTTCAAAAATTGCTAAAAAACAGTGGCGTATCCAAGGGGGGGGGGGGGAGAGGGGGGACAAACCCCCCCCCTTTTGAAAAAAAAGTGTAAAGGAGAAAATAAAATAACTACAAATTACTAAAAGAGGATTTTAGTAGATACAAAGTTGGTTATTTTGATGCTTTAAAACGCACAGATTTTCACCAGAATTACCTTGAAATAGAAAACTTTTGGATTAAAAACAGGATTTTGGTAGATAAAAGTTGGTGGTCTTTAAAAATACACAGATTTTCACCAAAATTACTGGAAAAGAAATTTTTCCGGGCCCGGACCCCCCATTAGCTTACGGCCTTGTGAAAATTGATTGAACCCCCCCACCACCTTTATGAATTCCTGGATACGCCACTGCCAAAATATAAGAACAATGGAAAAAAAAATA
>JAMZAV010011782.1:0-18501 GCA_024449915.1 Sweltsa coloradensis
CCATCGGTGTGGTTCAAAATGTTACTTAATTATTCAAGCCTGGACGTGCACATGCAGTGGTTCAGGAGGGTTTCGTGAACGTTCTATACTGTACAATCGTGTTCAGTTGATTGGACTATTAAAACGATTGAGTGCCTTAATAGGCATACTGGGTTAAGATGAGCACGTGTTCAATGCTGCCTTGCCTAGCAGCACCATCTCATTTAGATAGCATTAGGACACGTTCAATGTGCGCCCCAAACAATTGGCACATGATTTGCAATTTGCTCAAAATTTAAGGGATTATTCACAAAAATCTGCATTTTCTGACAGTTTGAAAACACAGCAATACACACAATCCAATTTAAGTTTTTGAAATGTAGCCAGTTTTAGATTTGGACTCTATTCTGAATACTTAAATTTAAAAAATTAAAAAATGCAGATTCAAAAGAAATGGATTGATTGTTTGTTGGATGAGCGAAGCGAAGACTTCAATTTTACTGACCCCCAAAAAATTTAACTCGAGTGTTTTTTTTTTTTTTTTTTTTGTTTGTTTTTCTGTCTGTTTGTTAACTCTCTACCAGGCAAACGTCATATCCGATCGTGATGAAAATTTGAGGGGACCTTCGAAATCTCTGAACTTAGAGGTGTATTCCCAGCAAACACAAGTAATCCCGCCCGTACATAAAACGTACGTTCAAGAACGTACGCGCACGTACGTTTTATGTACGTTTTCCCCCCGTACATTGCCCGTAAGAATGTGTCACTTCCGCCCGTATGTATAACACACGTTTTTTAATGGTTTACAACATACCAGGGATGCACCTTAACCGCACGGAAAACACACGTTTACGGCACTCAGTAATATTCCGCCCACACGGGAAACACACGAAAAACACACGTAAAACACACGTTTTCGGCACTAATAAATATTTAGCCAGCACCTCGCTTGGTCTGCAGGGAATAAATCCATGGCTCCATCTAGTAGAGAATCTGAAAAGTATAAGTTAGCTATGCCAATAAACAATTACTAAAAATATTAAAAATTATTTTATTGACTTATGAAGTACAGTACTCACATCAATTTAAGCGGCATTTCATTAGATAACTATGTCAGTTTATTCAATTTGGAAATATGCATTATTAGATAAATTTTACTTCATCGTGTGTATTCGAACCTCGGCCATGTGTCGCTCCTTCAACCTGGAATCTGAAAGCCAGTCACTAGACCGTTCGGCCACGGTGAACTGATGACTGAGAAGAGTTAAACTAGCCTGTAGTTGGACGAGGCGCTCTCGTGTTTCGTCAAACCTAATAGGCCCCTATTCGGTCTCGAATATGATTTAAAGTTATAATTCTCCATAAATCAAAAACGTTGTATCATAAGTTTAGAAGGAAATATAACAATTATATTGCTAACAGTAAAGTTTGATGTAGATATATAATAAATTGAATTATACAGAACGGCAGAAGGCATTTATCAGTAGTAATTTGGTTGGAATCCTAAATAGATACATATATCCTGTATATAAATACATTTTGTCAGTGGTATTGTGCTAATATGAAAATGGTTGCATGGTCAATATATGATGATTGATTTGAGTATGAAATTCACGCTAGCAGTGGTGCAGAAATACGTACGTTGCCCATACGTGCAACACACGTACTCAAATGAATTACCCACACACCACACACATCCCACTCGATACGTGCGTTTTACGTACAGTTTACGTTTACATTGAGTACGTACGATGTCTGTGTGGGATATGTGCTGTCAAAGCAACGCATAAGCAGTGCAGTGCCTGAACGCACGTTGCCCGCACGGGTAACACACCTCATTATAGGAAACAAATACATACGTTTTCTTTTACGTAGAGTACGTAAAGGCCCTGTGTGGGATATGTGCTGTCAAGCAACGCACAAGCAGTGCAGTGCCTGAACGCACGTTGCCCATACAATTCCCATATGTTCCAAAATACATATATACACACTACACACGAATTACACAGTACTAGTGTGTTTAACGTACATTTAACATACGTTTGACACAGTCGTGTGTTTGCTGGGTTGTTTTTGGGTACAGTCGAATAAACATTTCTCATTAATATCGTACTTTTACGATTTTTTTCGATTTTTAGTGCGATATTTTCGTGACATTTGGGCCGATTCTGACCAAACGGGTGGGGCTACAACGTTCATATTATACATGGACATTAAGGTTATGGTAATGAAGTAGTACCTTTTGAAAGAAAAAGTTGACAAAGTTAGCCAGAATCCATAGAAATAAAGCTTTTATTATAAGTTTTTAACGGTAAATAATAACAAATTGACAAGTAACAATAGAAACTTGACAAAAATCCCCTACAATGTGTGGGCAGCAAAACAAAGCACTTGCAAAAGTAAAGATATCCCACGCAGACTAAAAACTAAAAAAAAGCTCATCCATCAACGCAGCGGGACTTAAGCGTTTTCCTAGTTTAATGAATTAGGATTCTGACGCATTCCTAATAATGTTACTACCACAATATAGAATATACTATTGAACTATACGCGGGGCTTCAAAGCTAAAAGACGTGCACCATATCAGGATATAGTCCTCGGAATGAAAATCACAAACATTTTAATGCTCTTAAGTTGTGGCTATCAAGAAGTTTCACTGACGAGTGACAAGTAGTCAATAGGTTAAGGATAGAACTTGATTTTATATTAATGGCTGCGTTCCCGTAAGTTGTTCAATATACTATTTGCGTGCTTGACCCATTCCGTAAGCTGTTGAATATACTATGCTTGGCGTTCCGTAACATGGTTTGTGAGCATATTCAGCATACTCAATATGCTCGAGGTTTTAACTTGAGCATTCCCAGCATATGGGAGAATTGGCGGTATTTTAAAATCAAAAATGGCGGATCACCTAATTAAATTGTTATGTATCGTTCTTTGACGTGACAAAACCCCAAAAAACTTGCGTAATAGTTGTTTTACCTGAGCCAGCCGCTTGAATAAACAACGGTAAGTCACTTACACTTACTTAATAACTTAAATTCCTTATATGACGGACTTAACCTAAAAATTGCGTAAAATATATTTGCAGCACCTGTGGCAACGCGCATGCGCGCCTCCCCGAAACAGCCATACTCATGCTCGACGTGTTCCGAAAGTATATCGTGCTTACAGATGCTTTAACGTGCTGGAGAATGCCAGCACCAAAGCATATTCGACAGCTTTCGGAATGTACCCAATATTGGGTTCAAATAGATTGTTGACTTTGCGTTTGCTACTCGTATAACTTTAAATACCCTTTAAGAGAGTGTTTGGTAATCGTAGACGAAAGTAGAGAGTACCATTATAATCCCAATCCGAAAGTTCAGTGATAAATCCTCGAATTTTCAACTTTGATATGTCAATTTAAAGTTTCGTGTTTTACGTCATGCTATAACGCAGCAGAATAATATTGGACCATGAAAGTCTCCATCACTCCTATGTCGTAGACTACCTGTGAGGGTTGGTTTTGAAATGATGTTATTTTTTCTATTTCTGGAAGAATATAATACAGATAGCATATAAGGTACACAACTATGCATGTTAACAAGACAAAGATTGATCGCAAGATAAGACAGAGTGTTCGGAATCAGCTCATTTCCCACGAGCAAAGTCGTGGAGACGTCCATGTCGCTGCTGATGTAAATAATGGTTGCCGGTAACACCGATGTTCCGTTCCGTCTTCAGTTGTACATTTCAGTCGGATCACAGAGACCCATTAACTACCCGGATTAGGTAACACTCCGTACGTGAGAGTGAGACTGAAAGTGATTATATCACATTAGCATGAATGAGAGAATAAATGACAATTAGGGTAACGCAATCATGTTGGTTGGATCTCGCCGACAGAGTTGCTGACAAGTCTAATTTAATTCTCTGACAACTATTATTCTCCAGTTAAGACGCTTTAAACCATTGAGAACTAATTGATCTCGTCTCTTTAAGGAATTGAAGACTAGTTTAAACTCCTGTTGGGGAGCACAGTCGGGTTCAAATAAAATGTAACATCCACCAGTCAATTCATTGATTCTTTCATTTCCGAAATGTGATAGTTTAAAAGAAAGTCATCGCTTGACACTTTGACATGTTTTGATCTTTGTTGCAATGCATATAAAAAAAGGGATATTGTTTTTAAATTTCGTGGAGCGAATAATCCTCTTTATTCATCACTTTCCGATATGTCCGCGCGTGTCACGTCTCAATATAAAACCTGATGTAACTTTTATCAACATACGTTTTTGGCATTGCTCTTCAATAAGGATCATACACAACCTTCTTGGTTAGGAAGCGGTGACTGATTTACCCAAATGAGGGAGATCTTCGAACCGGCACCTCCACCAAAAGTTTTAATGCTTCAACGAACGTTCTTTTAATGAAGGTGAGCTTCGCTTCCTATTTTGGGTACTTCCCTACTCGTTCTTGCACTTGTGTTCACACTTAAATAACGTTGAAATATTATTGAGTGTAATGGATATTTGAGGGGTTGTAAAGAATAGTATGAAGGTCTGTGAATTTAATAGCGAAGAAGTTCCCACCTTGATTTACTGTCGCGAGGCATAAACGTCCACTAAGTCCTGTCGAATAGGTCGAGTTTTGAAAGTAATCCACATTTGAAAGTTACTTTTTTTTACCAAATTTATAAAGTATTGTGTTTGGAGGTGTCCAGCTGCGTTTTGTTTTCCGTGCATTATTATACAGAGTCCTGATAGTACGGAACGTGCCCAAGATAATGCGACCTTTAGTTCCTGGAAACAGTCAGTTGCCCCGAGGCTCACAATCATGTACAGTGTAGTTTTGTCTGGTGTTCCTAGCTTGACACTTCTCAATATACAGTCAATAGCCTATTGTCTCCGTCTGTCAAATACCTTTCTCTCTCGCACGTGTCTATGAAACAAACACACAAATACGCCGTTATAATACATCGTTTGTAATTATGTTTTTCATACCCTTTGGCCGAAGTCGAAAATTAAAGAATTAAAAACTTTTCCACACTCTGTGTCATTCAACATTCATTAGATATATCCACATACAGTTTCTATGAGCTTGTTAGCACATACAGAAAAATTTTAATTTCATTGAAACTGTTACAGAAAGTTTGGGTTAGAGTGACGATTAAGTTAAGGTTTGGTAAAACCTTTTGGCCATGTTAGGGTGTTTTGGGTACTTTTGTTAGATTTAGGGGTGGGGAACAATTTAAAACAATACATAGAAACAGTAAATCAAGTTTCCATTGTTATTGTTTTATTTCTAAATTAGAAACTGTGTCAAATGTTTAACAACGTGACAAAGAAGTGATGAGTATTTTTATTACTATACGGTGCCATCACCTTCCCGAGGGACTGTCGATGCTGGCGCTGCACACGGTCAATAACCGAAGTATGACACCGGGGATTGCGGTTCTTGTCCACATTTGAATCTGTCAAAACAAATATGACGGTTCATTAGTTAGGTTTGGTGGCATGAAAACAATGCCAACACAATCAAGCTATAAATTACAGCGCTCGGGTGGGATGTCATCTCTGCCATGTGGTGTGATTGTCATAGGTGTACCACCGCGACCCTTGGCTTGTACGTGCGTGCGTTCCTGTACGTAGGAATGCACGTTGTAGGGTCACACAAGTAGACAGCGCGACCAAACATATTCATTGGGAATGTAAAGTTATAAAATGTATGAATGAAATAAGCGTTTTGCGTTGCGTTATATTTTATATCCTAAAACAGCAAGCTCATCATTTTTTAGAACATCATTTAGTTGGGTAAAGGAGGTATTTCACCCTTGATCTTGGGCATCACACAATCAGCACCGTCCTGCCAAGCTCGGCACCTCATCTTCTTATTCCACATTCTCTTGTAGCAACACCAGCTCTATCCACTTTTCCCTGTCCTCCCACCATCTTTCTCTCTCTTATCTTATCTCTCTCCTTCGAATATACTCCTATATGATACGTAATTTTGCAACTAAAATTAAGGAGTACAGGTGTTTACTTTTAAGATTAATTTATTTTAACTTATTGGTTTAACTTTAAAATCAACTCTTGTGTATTCATTGCAAGTGCAAGAAAACTCCAACATACAGTTTTGAAGAGGGGAACAAGACTTAATGCTACAAAGAGCTGTTTTTGAGATTCTAAAATCAACCAAGGTGCTAAAAAGCTATTTTGAAATTCTCTCCACACGTAACATTAATTTTTAGACTAGGAATTGTGGACTTTTAGTTCCTTTCATGAAAAACGCAACAGAAAGGTTTCTATTTAACCTTGTCAATCTTGGCCTCAAACGGTGAGTGAATCGTCGCCAAACATGTGGTGTTGCTGGTTGGCCACAATTCACAAGTTGATGACGTCAACATTGGCGAAGGTAGTTCACGAACAACCAGGACTGTGTGAATTTCGCCCAACTTTAGTTACATAAAAGCCTCGTACTGTTGTTCGTGTATCTCAGAGCAAGTGTCGAGCGCGGAGTAGAGTTTTCCCGGGCAATTGACTCTCTCGTACGGCGCGGCTGAGAGGGAAGTGCCTACTTGACATTACAACACGACACGACAGACTCGCAAGCTGCGGTGGTTTCACAATCAGATCAACGTGTTGTTATGTTCCTCCTAGCGCGGGCCTAATTATTACCGGGGTGCCGAGATTACTCGGGGGGGGGGGGGGGGGGCTGCCTAGGGCAAACATTCAGTGTTGTGATTGGAAAACTTCTACTCTCATTCCAAGTTTGTTTCATATTGCTTGAAGAATATTTATGTTCTTGCGTATAATATAGATGCAACAAAAACATCGTCAGAACCTTTGCAGGGACAACTTTGTAACAAAGCTAAAATAAATACGATATCTGCCTTATCGTTGATATTTTGTATCGGCGATTGACGACAGTAAAACTGGTTACAAAACTTGCTTTGTTTTATAAAGTGTTGAAGAAAATTAGACTTTTAACAACTATTGGACTGAAAACAACTAAAATCAGACTGTCATTCAAATACAACACTTGCAAATGGTAAATGTATCAAATAGATATAAGAAAGGATTCAAAGTATGTAGTCTATAAAAATAATTTTTTTGTGGGAAACCTGCCCATGGAAGCAATACATGCCCCTCTTCACTCTTCAGGTGTCTAATTAGTTATATTGGAGTTCGAACAATTGTGAAGGAATGTCCGACGGCTGTTTAAGAGAACTCAGTCCTTTGCATTCGCATTAACGTCTTAGGAAAACATTGAACAAACTTTCAGTCAGGATTGCCGTGGACTAGACGGGATTTTATAACACTGTCGAAACTCCCATATGTAAGTTTACCATTTTAAACCATAAGAAAAACTCATGTTTTGTATGCTAACCGAACCGAAAGTTCCCCTTCAGTTTGCCCTTCTGTCACTGCAAGATTTCTACGTGTTCAGGTCCCACTGAGCATTTCAAAAGAAATGTTTACCGTTTATATTTTTACCAGAGGGGTTGGTTGAAGGTAATTGACATAAGGGGTCGACTAGAAGATTATATAGGATCAAATCTATGGAATTGTCGTTGCGGAAAATATAGATCTGCGAATATTTTAAGCCACATTTGAACAGAAGAGCTGAATTTCTCTACTAGCTCAAAGAACACAAATTGTTATATTATTTCCGAGAAAACTTTAAGATTATTTTGTAAATTGCTTTCTAAATGAGTATAATACTACGCGTTACTTTCTACCAGAACTCAGTGGTGATAATTACCAGTCAATTTTTAAATTTTCTGGCTCCTCTCTTTCATTGGCTGCAAATTTTGTGTCTGTATTTGTGACGTTTAAATGTTGTAACTTACTACGAATTCTCTAAACTGTGTGCAAATGCTTCTCACACACTAAGTAAATAATAACGTCAACATTTGGTTATTTACTAGCGACTTTCTCCCCTGGGCCCGTGTATTTATTTCTTGGAACCTCCCGCACTTGTGTGTGTTAGTTGGGCCACGCTGGGGATGAGGGGCGCACATTGTGTCTGTGCTCCAGTCTAGTGTGAAGCGCGCTCTGTCTCGATGCAGTTTCCCCGGAGGAAGCCTCGGAATTGTTTCAGGCGAGTTTATCAACTAATCGACATGGATGTGGTAACGAGAATACATTATCACGCTCTCGGCGAATACGGAATGCACATGTTCATTTGAAAAATGTAACTTTTATGTGATATTGTTGACTCGTTCATTCACGATCTTAACCTTTATTACTTATAATAGATTTTCTGCGACTATAATGTGCTGATTATGCATACAACGAAATAATAAAAACGAAATAAAAATAAAAGGAAATATAGCGAAGATTAAAGAATATTCATGTAATCAATCAATCCAAATACAAAATTAGTAAGTGAAATGTGAATACTGGTATTTTATTTCTTTTCGGCTTAAACACCCTGGTTGGTGAGGACATACAGATATCAGGCCTGCTACCTTTGATGGTTATATACTCAATGCTGCTACTCTCTGAAATGAAACAGTGAAAAACACTCAATTAGACTTGATTTTGTATAAATTCGAATTCAGTAGGGTTTCTAAATTTTAGTGTATGTCACATGTACATGAAATCGACGTCAATGCCGAGCATATGGAACAGGAGTGTGTGTATTAATGATTTTTCTCTATGATACAGCAAATATTAATGCTACCAGTTTTAAAGGATCCACGATTTGAAATAGACTACTCTTGAATCAATGTTAAACCATACTTTGACCGTGTAAATCATTTCTAACCATTCTTCAAAACCGACTTTGATTGGTGTTCGTGTTGATAGAGCTATGAATGTGTGTAACGATAGGATATCTGTTCTATTCGTTACGAATATCTCATGCATCGAGGTATTTCAACGATTGTGATTTGTGAATGTTTCTTAGCAGCAGGGCACAGAGAAGCTTTCTGTATTTTAGGCTGCTCGTCTTACGGTTGATGCCTACCTAAGGTAGATAAGATAATGAGGACTTGAGTCTAGTGGAGTTTCAGTTTAAGTCGTTCCAGTGTTTGCCTCTCTTGTCAAGAGCGGCTGAAAGTTCACTTAGGGGAGTTTAGGGGTTAGAGGTAGAGCACTTAACCAAAGCTCAAACTACACTCGTAAATAGTAAATTTCAGTGAATTACCTCAGCGTACAGTTTCAAACGTACCTACCCTTATATACCTCTAACCCCATTGGAATGAAGTTGAAACTTTTTTGATATAATCATACCAACATATTTTATTCATGGAGTTTCGCTTTGAATATCAATTTCAGATTTCCACTTTAAAAGATCATACGCGAACATTTAGATGTGATCAAAGGGTTAAGGATATTAAATCTCACCGTATAATTAGGTGGATAACTGTGACGTTCAAACGGGCCACGGAGTTTTAAAACTAGTTTACTTTAGCATCAAACTAAATAAACCCCCGAGAAAATCTATTTTCTTCTGGTGCGTACTTGGGCCGAGTCTGTTGCATGTTTCATGCTCTACGAAGACGACGCCATCAGTTTCCAATTTCCTTTGACCGAGATCTCGCAGTTTAGTGTTTACTCTGAGTGCGATCGAGTACCAAGTCTGCCAACTAAGCCAAGACTTGAGCCACACTTTACGTAAACAATGTTTAGTACTCGGCATATCTCAGTGCAAGAACAATCGATCTCAAAGACACTCAAGACTTTCTTGTTCCATTTCTATAAGACCCCTTTATTTTATCTACTCACTGAAGTTGTTTGGAAAGAAACCACCAAAAAATGCCTCAAACATGACTGAAATTCTCATCGCGATATACAATACAAACTAGTCTTCATGTTTCTATCTCTATATATAGAAAGTGTATCTAGAAGTTTGAAAGCGGGCGATGCTAGGTTCACTCTGCGCCCAGCTCACGTCTCATCGCCTATATATCTCGTCGGTAGGTTTACAAAAGATCTGCAACTTACTTCGGGTCCATGAATGACTGATGAGCCGAGTGAGGGAGATCTTCCACCCGGTGGAACCTCGGGTAATTGCTAGTGGATGTGCCCTGACCTGAAAGACTGGCTATCTTGTGATCTAGACTGCATGGAGGAAGGATTAGCGGTAGACGTATAATTAAGATATCGTCCACCGACCTTCTATATATAGCTGGAGGGAGGGTAGTGTGCACTGTTCTGGACAAGAGATTGGGAACTAGATTAAGGGTTGTGTTGCTCCAGTGGTTTTAGGCCTCATAATGTGGTAAACGGGTTCGACGGGGGCGTTTTATCAATTAGAAACAGTTACAAGGAAGATTTTTAACGATAGTGCTTTTTTGTCTGGCTACCTTCATTAAAACTGTGTTTACCTGTCATATATTCGTTTCAAATTTATTGGTTCTTGATTGTAGGAGGAGTAGGTTCAAACCAAGAAGGAAGATTGGGATTAGGACAAAAGGGGAGGAATGGCCGAAGATTTTATTATTCTTTAGTTACATTTTGATGAAGCCAAGTCTTTTCGTAGGCTCAACCCTTAAGTATAAAAGGCCCCGGACCAAACAATCAGTGAAATGTGTACGAAGCCACTACAAAGATGATAATTATGGCATTAACGATTACATTTTCGGAACGAAAAGTGTATATGATAATAATGATGATTGGGCAATACACAAATATGTCACCTCGACATATTATTATTTATTATGACTTTCATGAGTAACTTAGTTTAGTGGGGCTTTAGGACATAGTCAACTGGTCATAATCCCCTGATTAGAGTATAGTGTGGAACCTGTAACATTTGGGAACAATAATTAACTGTACCATTTCCTCATCGCCTACGGCCACGCCGGCCGACTAAACGTTTTATTTACCCTACTCTTTATCAGTGGTCTATTATAGGTAAGAAATAAGCTGGAAGTTCAAACAAAGTTGATACTCTATCTGTAGAAACTATAACATACAAAATCGATTTGGGTGACGGTAAGAATGAAAGAGTTCTGGCACAAATTGCTTGAGGAAACTTAGATTTTTTGCCGGAATCTCTGGAGTATTCAACAGTAGACGATCATAACGAGCCCAAACGAAGTTCATAATAGTATGGTAGATAACAAGTCTCGCGCGGTTACTCATGTGCTACCTCTGTCGGTGACAACAATAATACTATCATTCATTACATTTACGACTTACTGGTGTTCATACTCTCGCAGACAAGTTTAGTTTCAACGTAACTTGTTTGCAGTAAATGCAGACTGCACACATTTGTTTAAATGCAAATGCTCTCATCTCTCCCTCTCTCGTTCCAATGCTAATGAATCAGGAACTAGACGGCAGTGCTGACGGCGTCAGCGTCTACATGGCTCGATCCCCGGCGGTTCCCATCTCTCCGTGTCTCCTCACGCAACAGGCAACAATGTAGCTGTTGAAACTTTGTTCCACTTCCGCGCAAAACACGCGGAAACCAGAGCTTCATGTGAGTTCCTCAACTACATTCGGATGACTACATGCGCATAAAGATTTAAACTTAGATCACGATGCTAATGTACCTCATTTACATTTTCCGCATTTGATTAGATAAACTTTCATCGAGTTCTGTCAAATCGGGTTCTTAGATATATATATATACCTAGGCTGAAATCACACTGCAATGTTGCCACACCTTCTGTTTGATTTGCATGCAAGACGGGAGCTCAAGTCATTACTTGTCTGTGTCGATGTCTTCTTATACCTCGGCAGCTCGTCGACGGCGACCCCATAAAGGGTGACATCTCCAAGACGGATACATCGGCGTCGTAAGGACGAACACATCTGGAGAATGTCTCAACTCTTGAGGGGATTGATCGGTCGTTTTGCTACACGTCGTCGTGAACGGTATCTCAGACCTACACGGTAGCTTAGAAACTGCCAAGAACGTAAAAAACAAGATTCTTAAAATAAAACCGAAATGAAATGAAGTGTAGGTTGAAGAAGTTCCATCGTCCGGGATTCGTGTTTCTAGGATTTTGTTCGTTAAAATAACAGTGTGAAAGATACTGTTCGTAATCGCGTTAGTGTTGAGTTAAGACGTGAGGAAAACACCTGCGAGGTCGGTGCCAAACTTGTCTGTCCACTTTGTGAAATACGTCTCTATCATTCGTCACATTAAAATGAGAATTTATGTTGCGGAGATATCGCGGTGTGAGGTCTGCCCCACTAAACACAAATGCGATTTCGTAACTGCATAAGTAGTTATAGTACCAAGAAATGTTAGTTTTAATAACAAATTAATGGTACAAGTTAGTATAGGATAGTTTACAATGTAATACATCCCTTCACAATTGTCCTATCCGTAACATATCTATAGTTAGACCCTAAAGGGGGCATGCATTGCACACTGGGCAGGCTTCCCACGAAAATTATTATAATAATTGTATAAAATAATGCACATACCATGCAGTCATTGTTTTGTTACACTTTTGAATGCTAGTAAATTATATATTATATATACAAATAACAGCCGTAGATGAACGATATCTTGCCATCGTGATGAGAGATAAATATTAACGAATGTTCATTCGCCTTGATTTATAGTCTGTTTTAAACAAGAAATGGGTGAAAATCATCCCATCTTCTAGGACATTTTTTCATCTATCGTGATTCCGCTTTACGCCACAGACATTTGACAAATCTTACGATAATCTGCAAACAATTTTTCCGGCGACATGCTGCTAGTGTTGAATTAAAGCAAATTGCTGAAGTGAAAAGTAAGAAAATTGTCAATTCTGCATTCATTTTTCATTTCTTCTCCATTGATTTAAGTTCGTTTGTTAACATCAATCATAAAACATTTAATTTAAATGTATCATGCGTATACTAAATGAAGCCTGGGACATAATAAACACATTAAGGCAAGTCATTGATTGGCTACATTAAAATACGTACCACTTTTTACAACCACAGTAGGCCTACTCAAAAGTAGCAATCGGTTTTTAACGCTCACTCGTCGATTGCGTCAGGGCCAACAGGGTTGGCTTGGTCGCTTTGATTTACTGTCCCCCACTAAAAATCAGTTATAACTGAGTCGGTAGACTCAAAATACAATTTTTTTTTTTTTATTATTATTATTATTAATGAGCATTACAAATTTAAATCATATCGAGTTAGACATTGGGATAGCCAAAATAATAAAAAATTGAACCGGCTGTCTCAAAAGCTAGGTCACATTTATCAAACAGAGCATGTTTACTGTTGGTCTGCCCTGTCTCGAGCACAATCGGATGAGCGGATTAGACTGTCAGTTTGTTACTTTCTATGCAAATCTATAGTGTTAGTAAACGAAACAAACTAGCAGAAAATATGAACAAAAAGTCGTTCGTTCATCCGCCGTCTCAGACATGGGAATCGGAGTCAAGTCAGGCGGGCTTAGCGTAATGCGCTCTTAACCTGTCTTCCAACATAAACACTTGAAGCCAGGCGAGCTAAATCTTCCCACCACATTAGCTCGCGTAACACTAACTGCATTACCGAAGACAGAGGGAGAAGAACCAATAATTACCGTATAAATCTCCAGACTACAGCACTGCAAATAATAATATAACAATCCGACTAACTTTTCAAGAATGCCGCAATAAAATGTATAGTTGTTAAAGAAAACCTTTGCAAGTCTTGATCTTGTCTTATGAACAGTGTGCTGCAAATATGTATGAAATCTGAAATAATTAACAATCTAGAAAATCTGCAATAATGTGAAGTAGGGGCAAACCAACAAGAAGTAGTAACCACCAAGACTAGGAACGTGTTGCTTAAGGACAGGTCAACGTCTTTGTAGCAACACTCCCTTCAAGAGTTTCAGCGCTTGCATTTTCAAATATTAAATGTCCATTCACTATCTTGGAAAATGCATGAACATTTGATAGGTAAATCCTGCCCGCCTTAATGAATTTCAGGATTAAACTATACAACTTTAATAAATTATGGTTCACTATAAACTAAATAATATGAAAACTTTAAAGTTTACAAGGACGTGACGGCGTATCTGGAAATTAATTAGCACTATATTTTATAAGTGATCTAAGCGCTGACTCGGTTTAACCACAAATTAACTTTAAATATTACCAAAATTAGTTTTGTTCTGGAACCCATTAGAGGTCATAGATGAACCCGCCCCCCTATCCCACACACGCATTGTGCACAAATCAGAAATTGGCATTATTTAGTGCGCATGTTGTTCTTCCAGAATGTAATTTTGAGTCTTTATACTGTAGGCCCTAATTACAGTTGACGGGGGGGGGGGAGGTTAAGTTACATCCCATCACCCCAGCCCCCAAACGCGCACTAATTC
The DNA here is from genome assembly GCA_024449915.1 of Sweltsa coloradensis. Classification (NCBI taxonomy): domain Eukaryota; kingdom Metazoa; phylum Arthropoda; class Insecta; order Plecoptera; family Chloroperlidae; genus Sweltsa; species Sweltsa coloradensis. The sequence continues at coordinate 14,245 of JAMZAV010011782.1, forward strand.
TTCTGAAAAGCTACGAACATTAAATTTTGTTCTGCTTATTTAATGCTTCCAGAATGCCAAACCGTATTCTTCACACGTTATTTTGACGTCGACATGAGAATTAACCCAGAATAAATCCACAATTTAAAGTGACACAATAGAAACTGAAATAATAAAACTTGTTTCCCAAATGAAAAACAAACACTCATGTGGAATGGACAATATTCCATTTTCACTCATTAAAAAATGCATACATAACATAGTTACTCCTCTAGCACACATATATAAACATGTTTGGAGACGGGATGTTTTCCAAACAAATTAAAAATTGCAAAGATTATTCCTATTCACAAGAAGGGAGAAAAAAGTTGTGTTGACAATAAGACCCATCTCTTTACTACCAGCATTTTCTAAAATTATTGAAAAAATTATCTATGATAGATTGATATCCTTCTTTGACAAAAACAATATTCTATCCGACCATCAAAATGGCTTTAGAAAAAAGCGGTCAACCATGAAAACAATAGAAAATACTATTAAAAATATAATTGATGGCTTAGAAAATGGTAAGCAGACTATAGGAATATTCTGTGACCTATCTAAAGCGTTTGATTGCATATCCCACAGAATTCTCCTACAAAAATTAGAATATTATGGGATAAGGGGAATTCCACTAAAACTTATAAATCATATCTAGAAGGCAGAATGCAACAGGTTCAAATCTCTGCTGTATGTGACAACAATATAGAGAGTAAATACCTCTCGGATCCAGAACAAATTACCCGCGAGTACCTCAAGGTTCAATTCTGGGACCACTCTTTTTCATTGTATTCATGAATGACCTACCTGTGAACATACTAGAGTCTGAAATGTTCGCTGACGATACTACCTTTGTAGTTAAAGACGTTTCAAATGATGCTGTCTTCCTAAAGTCGGAAGAAAAGGTAAAAATTGCCACTATATGGTTTAAAGACAATGAACTCATACTAAACTCATTAAAACAAAGTTTATAAAATTTCAATCATGTCACAGCCAAAACGCTCACGCTCTCACAACTATTCAAAATACCGAAGATAACGCAATTATCAATCAAGCTGAAAATACCGGATTCCTAGGCATAACCATAGACCAACACCTAAATTGGAACCAACATTGTTTAAATTTAGCAAAAAAGCTTAACTCAGCAATCTTTTCATTAAAATCAGTCAAAATACAGACAAACACAAAATAGCTAACTGACTTATTTTGCAAACTTTGAATCCCACATGCGCTATGGCATCGAATTCTGGGGGAACTCTACTTCTGCCAACAAAATTTTCTGTCTCCAGAAAAAAGCGTTACGTGATATTCTTAGCCTGGTTCAATCTAAAGATACCTACATTAAACCACACTGTAAAATACATTTTATAAAACAAAAAATACTTACCTTTTACAGTATGTACATACTACAGTCCCTTCTGGCAACAAAGAAAAACTTTAACAATGCTATGTTAATAACGCCATTCACCAACACAACACCAGACAAAATGAAAACATTCATGAAGACTTTCATAATAAGAAAATAACCCAACAAAATTCATCACACATACATATAAAACTTTTTAACAAACTTCCATTAACATTAAGAAACCTAACCAACCTAGATAGATTTAAGCAAAAAATCAAAAGTATACTTCTAAAAAAAGCATACTACTCAATTGCTGAATACCTTCAAGATACAGACTTCTCACTCTGAATTCAATCTATAGGGTTGAGTTAATCAAATCAAATCAAATTTATAAAAAAAAAAAGGAAACCTAGACCTAACACTGGTAGGCCTACCTAATTTATCCCACATTGTTATCTAAGTCATCTGATTTATGTTATTATAATGCTGCATGTATTATAACATGTACAATTTGTGTTTATTCTGTTGTGTTGTGTCAAATGCATTAAGTTTACACATGGCCTATGACAGTTTAGTCATGTTTAGTCAGATGACAAAAAAATTGTTAATATATGCCTAATGTAGACTTTTGTATAGACCTTTATATGTATATATTTATATCTAATTTATTATCTTATTGTGTTATTTAATTAATTTTAGATTCTTTCCATAAACCCTACTAAAACAGGTACAGCACCGTGCCTATGGGTATTTAAAAATATACCATGTATATACATGTACATTTTATGTGGAAATAAAGCAATTATATGTCACAATGAATAAAATGAAAATATCTGATTCCGAATATTACATGTACGAATTCGCACTGATGTTTATATTATTATTAACTTTGACTTTGACCAAATAAAACACTTACACACAATGATTGACTGATTGTAATAACAATTTTATAGGTACTGACAACGTTTGTGATAAAAGTTAACTGGCTTAAATTTTTAAAGCCGGATCTATTGGTTCACAAACGTTGTCATGATCAACAACATAGCATTGCTTATTAATGAATATTTGACTTTAATTTATATCGTACAATTTAATTTATACCGAATAATTTAAGAGAGAGGATCCGCATCCAAGCACCGCCGTCAGGTCAACACCTGCAGGCTCCCACTTCCAGGTCCAGGTAAAGACGTCGACTTAACTCTTAATTAAATTTGAATTTCCAATGTAGACTTTGAGCCGTGTCTGTTCCTGTGAGGATTAGAGCTTGTTTTAAACTCCATAACTTTTTAATGAGTATCACATTCATTTCTTCACAAGTGGTACTACAAAAGTCGTAAAATGTTCTAAAATAAAAGTGTTCATTTGTTAGTGATTAATCGTCCTTTGTTTTTAAATGGCGAGGGGGCGAGAGAGATAGAAAGAAAGAAGGGAGATATAAACGTCCCTAAGTGATCATCGTATAATATATACGTACATTTTCATGCTCTATATATTTCGTAATTAATTAAGCTCTTTATGGCTACCATCAAAGAATGCACCAAGAGTAAATTTATGTCAGTATTTATACAAACGTTGAGAGTCCATTTGTATTTCTAACTAGATGAAGACATGGAAGTCAGTTAAAAGAGGGAGATACATATAAAATTCTTGCGGTAATTAAGTTTACATTTTACTAAAAATATGTATGGAGTGAGAGCTATATTTATATTCTAGCATGTTATGCGCTCTTACCTTCTCATCAAAGCTATGTGGACTCCACTTCAAACTTGTAAAACACAAGGGCATAACTTATATGCTGAACCGTTCTATAAATTAAATTAACCCAAATTCTGACTATGTAAAACGTACACTCGATCTTAAAAGTTTAAAAAATAAATGCTTCGCCCCAACATGTGTAAAGGACATTACGTTCAAGTTAGCTTACTTCGCTGACGCGCCTTGTTGACGGACCCCATGCACTATTGCACGAGGCTAGAAAGAGTACACAGGGTTGTGTATTTCCGGGTCCCGGGTCCCACTGCCTAATCGCGTACTGCCTAAAAAAGGTTTTTATACCTGTTTTACCTTATTTTCTCGTACTGCCTAAGATTTTTCTCGTACTGCCTAAAAAGGGACAAGTGGGAGTGGCTGTCTCGTACTGCCTAAAGATCCCCCTGTTTTGGTTACGTACGTCTTTTTGCGTTGTCTTTATTTCTTGATACCCTGTATTCCATTTGGGCGCGTTATTTAAAATCTCTCTCCCCCCCCCTCTCTCACTCTCTCTCTCGCTCTCTCTCTCTCTCGTAAGTTAGCTGGTTAGATGTAAAAAAGCCCCCGTGGCCTTAATCTTGCTAGCAAAAATAAAGCTTTTAATCAATCAATCAATCTCTGTATTTCTATCTCTATATTTACTTTTTAGTTTCTTATATTTTTAGAAGTCTATGTTAAAATATATTTTTAATTTAAATTTGGTTGAGCGAAGCGAAGACTTCAATTTTACTTACCCATCAAAAAATTTAGCTCCAATATTGTTGTATTTATTTTATTTTTTCCTTTGTAATTTCTTTGTTACATAATATGTGTACACGTATTTATCCTATTGTTCGAATAAAAGTCAAGTCTCTCACTCTCTCTCATTGCGTGTAGGAAATAATGTATATTTTCTGTTCTATTTTACTATATTATTATGATGCTTACAATAATGCTTATAATAATAAAAGTATGCCCTGACTGGGGATCGAACCCAGAACCTCTGGCTTAACGCACCATAGCTCTACCAATTTAGCTATCCAAACTCAAAACACATTCACTAAATTGTCATTTGTTGTGACTGTTGACATCCATGATACTAGGGAAACGCCAAGTCGTTGGTTAACGAGTGAGTGAGCCATGTGTTGTAGGTACTAGTCGGT